>JAJOZX010000313.1:722500-872500 GCA_023014485.1 Bathynomus jamesi | reverse complement strand
TTCAAGGTAAAAAAATTTCAAGAAGAAACGTTCGAACCAGATCAAAGTCACCTTTGACATACTTGTGAGGTTAATGCAATCGGGTATGGCATTAAGAGTATCCGTGCCCATGACGGCGTGGCCCACCGCCGTAGAGCACCAGCAGTAACCGGTGTCTTTGTGGCACTGGACGGGCTTGAAGGTTCCGTCCGGCTTGCAACCGGGTATAAAGACGCCCTTCTTCGTTTTGGCATCTCTGAGAGCGGCTCTTCGCTGTCCCAAACACTTTTCGGTCGCTGGAAAAAAAAAGAAAATCGGAGGTCATTGGTATTTTCATGCCTGATTAGTTTCTTTGATAATAGTATAAACATTAAGGAAGTAATCAACATTCAAAGCCCCTTAATACGTTTAGTTGGTTGATTTTCTTGCCAAGTGTGGATGCACTGACCGCATTTATCCACATTAATTTGGAATCTAATAAAAATCAGGATTAAATGTACATTACCGTATTACTTGTTCATTACTCATATCTAACTATTACTTCTTTGTACTGTATTGGTATCGTATCTTCAATAATGAGTTTGTCTGTATTTGTTTCGTAGCTATAATAATAATATTAAGATAGACTATATTTCCACTATTAATTCGTTTGTGTATCAATCATAATTTAAACGCGACTTACCGTATATAAGTTTATATTTACGTATTATATTTTCTCTATAATTAACCTGAGAACCGAGTAAAACCTAGAGATTAAGAGCCAAATTACGTAAAGTAAAATATCCAATTGACAGTATTATGGTATTATTTGTTACTGTAATATCGTAACATAACGCAAATTGTAACATCGTAATAATTATTCTATACGTTTATAAAATATAAATAAAAAATAAATATCTTCACAATGACTCTAATGACTTTACAATCATTTAAATTCATTGCATAATTTCCAAATATTAATTCATTTTATGTATTTGAAATTAATTAATTTTTATTATTTGTGATTTACATATTATTAATCATAAGTACCTATAAAGTAATGTTTTATCTTTAAATAATCTGAGAACTCGTTAAAGCCTAAAGTTTAAGGGCCAAATTAAATAAAGTAAATAGTCAAATTTCACAATTATTTATTTTCTTCAAATTATTCCAACAACAAAAGTTGTAAAATTGTATTTATTTTAGAAATAAATAATTATTGCTTCTTTCAATTAGTCATTCATTCACTCGAGTTATTTGTCCTCCTATGACCATGAGAGGCCAAACAACTCATTTCTGTACAACCATTTATTTGACTGAATTAAGCGGTTGTACAAAAATGACTCACTTAAATGAAAAAAAATTTTGACTTAAAGTACAACGATATTCCTTTTTCAATTATATATATATATATATATATATATATATAATATATATATATATATATATATATATATATATATATATATATATATATATATATATATATATATATATTATATATATATATATATATATATATATATATACGGCTCGGTGGTGTAGTGGTTAGCGTCGCTGACTACGAATTCATCGGCCCCAGGTTCGAGACCCGGTGACTGCAGCCGGCGCGCGGCAAAACCCAGCTGTTCATCCTTCCACACAATAAAGAAAGTGGTTGATAGATAAATGGGTACCCTGGGTGACCTAGACGCTGGGCTGCTGGTGGGGCGTGGTTCGGCGGATTCCACGTTAAACTGTAGGTCTAAGGTGGAGTGACAAGCTTGACCTTTGTCAGAATGAACAATTCGGGCAGAAGCTAACCAAAGGATATATATATATATGCACACGTACAGTGGTTTTACTAGACATGTGAGGTCAACTCAACGAAACAAACTTCATCTAACTTCGCTTCACCTCTGCATTACTAAGTTTTTGAGATTTCACATTCTTTAACTTTCATTAACTGTCCCTTATTCGACGTATGTTGTACGAGTAAAATTAGCGAAGTAATGAAAAAAATAATCCTTGAACCAAAATGTCGGACAACACACACACACACACACACAGTTTATATAATCTATAAGCGAATCAACTTTCATCATTCGACGATGTACGTAATGCAGACCTAGTTCGAGAACCTTCTGCCAACTAACCACCAAAGGAAATCACTGCTTCAGTGTCGTAAACCCATAATGATGCTTATTTGACTTCCATTACTCTAAAGAGCAATCGCCTTAATGGAAGTTGATCGATTACAAGCGTGATTCCTTTCTGACTGAATGCCCTCCATTCTCAGCATTCCCCTGCATTCTCAGCAGTCTCAGCAACTGCTTGCTGAACTAAATCTATGATTCCGAACGTTTTCCGGCTTAAGCAACCCCAGTGCCATCCGTTCTTCTTTGGCGGCACCACGGAGGATTTTAGTTTCCCACTGTTCAACATCCAGTTTCCCACTGTTCACCATCCAGTTTCCCACTGTTCAACATCCAGTTTCCCACTGTTCACCATCCAGTTTCCCACTGTTCACCATCCAGTTTCCCCTCTGCCAACCCCACATACTGTAACTTCAAACGTCCTTCTCGAACTAATAAATCGCGAATGTTTTGTTTTATGTAAATTTGTATATCTTCAGTGACTTTTGAATTTTAAATTACTTATTTTTGTCATTTTCACGAAATTTTCTGACACTCCTTTTGGGAAACTGCTCGAAATGAATCGAGTTTGCAAATGATGCTAGTAGCATGGCCGCAAAATGGTAGAGTGCATATACAATTGCAATGTTGATCAAATGAGTGCCAGTGCCATCCACCCCACCCCTTGTTGCAAGGTGACAACATCCCCTCCCTCAGTGCCAACCCCCATGGTGCCAAAAAAAGGGGGGAAGCTCGGGGAGTCCACCTAACCTCTTTGGGGGAAAATGTGGGACGGCCTCACCCCCCAAACGGGTATACCTAACCTAAGAGAGAAAGGAGGAGAGAGAGGAAGAAACCATCCAGCTTCTGCTCAAGGTAGCAACACTTGACTTAGAACTCGAAATCCGTCAGTTGGCGTAGAAGCCAGTGCCTCCAGGCATTATCAGCCAGTTGGCACACTCTATGTTTCGTTTGAACAGCCAAAAAGCGCACACAAACTTCCCGACTATATATACGCTCATGAAATCCCTATTATACACACTAGGGCGGAGTGAAAAACTCATTTTTCGAATTTTCAAATTGGCTAGTGTGGAAAATGTGTGGAGTAGTGAGGAAATAAGCTGGTATAAATTTAAAATCATAACATTAATATCTTCAGGTGCCACAATGACCTTCAATATTGAAAAAAATTGAAAAAAGCAGATTTTAACCAATAATTACAGAAGAGTCCACGATGCACAATAGACAAGAATTTATTCACACTTGTATAAAAATAGCTCAGTCAACCTTTAAAAAAAGTTTCTATTCTCTAAAAACAGTTTTCTATAGTCAGCTCACTCAGCTGTCACGTGAGTACCTCGGTTCAGTGTAGCTGTCGCTCTCGTAGCAGGTGGGTGTTCTGTTGTTGGCGTTACTCAGATAGTCTAAACTATATTTCTTATATATTTTGCATTTCTGTATTGTGTTGCCCTAAGTTTGCCATGTACTATTAACTGAAATTAACGTATAATTGATATTAGCTCTTTCTTTTTCAGATTTGTATACTTTCAAAATGTCTCGGGTTTGTGCAAAATCAACCAGGGCCTCAACTGAGTGCCCCATGTTTGGTATGGGGGAAGATTTGTGGCACAGGAATCTTCCTACATACGAAGGAGTTTTTAAATATTACTTGTTTGTAAGAAACGATTTGAAACAGAATACTAATAAAGATCCTTCAATATCTCAAATATTAGAACAAGTTGTTGATAAATTGAAAACAATTTGGGAAAGTGCTTCCGTCCCAATTCTGTCAGACAGGCGAATTGAAACAATGTTCAGAAGCTACCACGAAAAGTATCGTGTCATTATGAAGCCATACCAAAGCAGAAAAAATTCTGAAGCTTACAAAGCAAAGATTGATATGTTCAAAAAAGAAGCACACACGAAACTTTTTGACATTGCAGCGTGCAAGTGCAAAGTACTAACACAATGTTCTTGTCCCAAAGAAAAAACGGTTCCAAAGGAAGAAGTGACGTTCCTCTTAGATCAAAGGAGTGAAAGAAAACTGTTTATTGATAGAGTAGATATTACACTCTCAAAGAAAAAAGCATCTACGTTGCTAAGAAAGCAAAAAGAAGCTGTGGGGCTCACCAAAGAATCTTCACAGGAGAAATTGCAGGATACAAATGTTGAATTATCATCATCGACATCAAATAGTGAAAGTGAATCTGGCGAAATATCAGACGATACACTTCCAGAGCCAGTTAGCTCGAAGAGAAAGCTCGAACAACCTGAAGAACAATTATTCAAGAAAAGGAAAACTACAAATCTACCTTCAGTGGCTACTGCTTGTGACAGGACTGCAGTTTCAGATCGAGCTGCAGCATTCATTGTTAGTGCAGTATTGCAAGATATTGGAGAAGTTTCTATTGACAATACATCTGAAGTAGTGGATAGGAGTAAAATCAGAAGAGAAAGACAAAAGAAGAGATCAGAAATTATGAAAGATCAAAATCAGGTCCCAATCAGAGGAATCTATTTTGATAGTCGAAAAGATTCTACACTCTTCCAAGAAAAAAAAGAGTCCAAAGTATATCAGAAGAAGGTAACAGAAGAACATATCACTTTAGTGAGAGAACCTGGTTCAGATTATTTGGGCCATTATTCTGTGAATTCTGGATCAGCTGAAGAAATATGTAAAGGAATGTTTGAGTATATTGGAAATAATGACATGAACCTGGAAAACCTTGTTGCCATTGGATGCGATGGTGCAGCAGTCAACACTGGAGAAAAGGGAGGCGTTATAAGGCTTATAGAATTGAAGCTGAAGAAGCCAGTTCAACATTTAGTGTGCCAGCTCCATGCCAATGAATTGGCAGGGAATTAGAGAACTGTGAGAGTCTTCCTATTGTCGAGTTTGAAAGGATTGATGCTGAGGAACCAACTGTAGACTGTGAAGATCTTAGCACCGACCAAAAATATCTAATTGATATTCATCAGGCCATAACAAAGGGATATTGCTCTCCAGATCTTGCTCATCGTAGTCCAGGCAAAATGGCACATTCACGATGGCTGACTACAGCAAATCGTTTGCTTCGTCTATACGTTTCAACTGTAAGTCCATCTGAGAACCTCATGAACATTGCTTCTTTTATAATGAAGGTCTACATCCCAATGTGGTTTTCTCTTAAGCAAAGTACGTCTTTTGTCAATGGCTCAAAACATGTTTTCAAAACTATTGAACTAACAAGAACACTGAATGACGAAGTAAAGGATATTGTAAACCCTGTCATACAAAGAAATGCATTTTTTGCAAATCCAGAAAATATTCTAGCATCAATGATTCATGATGACCGCAGCGCCATAAGAGAATTAGCGTGGAGGCGAATAAAGAAAGCAAGGCAAACAAACAAGGAAAAAGTTGTGACGCGTTTCACAGTACCTGTTATTCAATTTGAAGCTACTGATTATACTGATTTAATTAATTGGCAAAAATGCATTGTCACTGAACCACCTGTGACAAGACACCTGACAGAAAATGAGATTGAAGAATTCATAGAAAACAAGAGTACCCCTCCATTCGAGAAATTCCCTTGTCATACACAAGTAGTAGAAAGAATGGTAAAATTAGTGACTGAAGCATCATCAAAAGTATTTGGATTGAACGCGCGAGATGGCTTCATAAGATCAACACTTCAGTCACGTAAAAAATGCCATCATTCGAAAGTAAAGCTGAATATAAAGTTTAAATAAAACGTTAATAGAAAAAAACATGCGCAAGGATGGGTGGTTGGGAGGGCATGGGTGGAGCTCGACACGCAGCCACCTCCTCGTGGTGAGTTCTGGATTATTTAGATCATTAATCAAAAGAACATTGATCTAAATAAACTAAGAGCTGCGTAATTCAGTAACTATTTTGGTAATTGGAACACTTAATATATAATAATAACAAGTAAGTTTTAGTTATTGTACTAATGCAGAATATAAGAAAATCATTATATTTCACTTTTTTCGACGGCTTTGTGGCACCTGAAGATATAATTTCGCAGGACTAATATTTATGCACAGTCATTATCTATAGCACCCACATATTTTCCGCACTAGCCATATTTGAATTTCGAAAAAAGGTTTAAAAACCTCATTTTCGATCCGCCCTATTACACACGCCACTATATATATATATATATATATATATATACGTTCATAGGTCTTCAATTCCCTCCGTCTTCAACCGTTTGCACCAGCTACACGTCATACTTCTACAACACACACACACACACACACACACACACACACACACACACACACACACACATTCTCCCTCCATCATTTCTGCTAATTATCGTATTAGATTTTTAAAAATTATTTTCCAGTTTTAGATGATTGTAAAATCGATTGTCACTAAACAACTTCATATATATATATATATATATATATATATATATATATATATATTATCACAGGTCAGGTAATATAACATTTTACACCAACCAGTGATGGATTATTTCGCACATGCATCAGATTCTCCTGAGAAGACCTAAAGTCCATGGAATATTATACCCCAAATGGACAGGAAGTCCAGAGAAATTCCAGGGCAAAAGATTTAGGGGTTGTAATGACAGATGATGCGAAATTTGAAACACAAAATAAGATAGCAGTAAACAGAGCAAAGAGAATAACGGGTCAGATAGTGAGAACTTTTAAACGAAGGGATAGGAATGTAATGATCCCTCTACTGAAAACCCTGATAATACCCAAACTGGAATACTGCTCGGTCCTAACATCCCCATATAAAAAAGAAGACATTAGACAGCTGGAGGGGATTCAAAGAAGTTTCACAGCCAAGATCAATGGGTGCAAAGAACTAAATTACTGGGAAAGGTTACGAGAACTAGACCTATATTCACTGGAAAGGAGAAGAGAGAGATACACCATTATTTACACTTGGAAAATAATGGAGAAACTAGTCCCTAATCTTACTCTGAATCCCATAACTCCCCAAACAACAGTGGAAAGTAGAAGCGGTAGAGTGTCGTATTCCCAAATTGAAGGCGAGACAGGGAACATCCTTAACCCTGAAAGAAAATAGTTTTGTAGTGAGAGGACCAAAACTATTTAATTAGTTGCCCAAAGACCTAAGAAACACGAAGGGAGTTGCAGTGGAAATCTTCAAAAGAAGACTTGACGCCTGGCTCAGAACAATCCCCGATGAGCCGGGCGTACCTGGCTATGTGAGGTGGAGAGCGCAAGAATCCAACTCACTACTTCACCAGGCCAACTCGAGAGGAGGGGCGACACGCTTGACCTTCGCGAAATGAGAAATCATCACGTGGAACCTTTGTAAGGTTGTAAGGTAAACACCTTCAAACTTCCTTTTCTGATTAATCCGTCGGAGATACAGGCAATAAAACATTTTACGCCAATTTATTCTTTTAAAACACAAGTTGTCCATTTGAATCGATATTTATCATACACCGAATCTCTCGACACAATAAACATTTTAAAAACTTTGATGGCTAATCCGACGTTCTCCCTCCCAATTCTGCTAATTATCGTATTAGATTTTTTTTATTCTCCAGTTTTAGATGATTGTTAAAATCGATTGTCACTAAACAAATAACAAATAATATTCAATTTTTATGTTGAATTCCATCCATCCAGCTAAATAAGTTTTCTATCTCTCTCTCTCTCTACGAATCTGTACATATACATCTCCATTAAATATATTTTTTGCAGTTCTCCACATCGTAAAAGGAGTTTTGGAATTAAGATAGCCATTAGTGATAGTTTATTAGAACGAGGGGGTGATTTATTAACATAGGTAGTCCCTATAGTTGCTCATATTAGGCATATACAGTAGCATATAATAAAAGCTCTCTCTCTCTCTCTCTCTCTCTCTCTCTCTCTCTCTCTCTCTCCTCGTACGGTCGGTCCTGTTTCACTGTTTCATCTCTGAAAGAAATCCGTGGAATGGATGTTATATTTGACACGCCCCCCAGAATTCGCGGCTCGTCCAATTACAACCCAATGGGCGGGGCATGAGAACGAGTCCAGGAGCTCTGGTTGGTGGAAAGTCTCGCTTACACGTTATGTCCCCACCCAAATTCACTGACGGCCAACAGGAAACTCGCGATTCGAATATTGGGGGTGGCTACAATCAGGATCACATATATAAAAGGGGCATTTTCAGCTGGAACCCACAGCAGTTATTTTCACCACTAAATAAACAAATACATTCCCTCCGTCATGAGTCATTCACAAGAACTTTACAGCTCCACGCAATTGTTTGAAGACGGGGATTTCTATGCAGGAGCTACGCTCCACCTTTTCGCCGCGACTGACCGGAATGATCGTCTCTCCACACAAAACGTTAATGATATCTGCAATGATCCTCCGTTTGAACCAGCAGAAGTCTCTACCCTCGAGATGTGAGTAATTACGTAATAATTTAATTTTTTATTCATTCTCGGGGGATATATATATATATATATATATCTCATTCAGTGCTTAACCCTTGCAAGTGTTAGTTAATTTATAAAGCCATAATAAACGAAGTGAAAGGATATCTGCCCAGGGGTTCGAGAACCGGTGTTGGCAGACGATGCGTAGTACACCCAGCTAATATCCCTTTTGAACACAGTTAGGGTAGTTGCTTTGTGTTTATTACTTGATCCTGTCGCCCTAATCGGCATTTTATCTTATTGTAACTCTCCCCTCCCACATATACATCGCGGTGTCTTGACATAAATGCATGTTTACCACAGGATACTCTGCTAGGCTTTCTGTAATTAATGTATTCTATTATTTAGAGAGTGAATTTTGTTTATCAAATATTTACGTTTAATAAATTTATAAAAAGTTCTATAGGTAGGGTTTTAGAATTACTAAAACTTTAAAGAATTCCAACGGTCCTGGGCTCGAGACCCTGTGATGGTAGGCATTGCGTGGTATGCACAGTTAGAATAAAAATATTTCCGGCACTGTAATTTAGTGTACTTGTAACGCCTTGCAGCTTTCTCTCTCTCTTTATATATATATATGTTCCTCTGTATGTATTTTGGTGAAAAACAATGTTTTTAATTATTATCCATTCTGTGTCTCCTTCGTGGTTATATTCGGCATATATATATATATATATATATATATATATATATATATATATATATGGTGTGGATGTAATAATACATTTTCTACTCATCACATTTTGTTGTAACTGTTTCATTAAAATAGCAGGTATCCTCAATTTTAATTATAGATTAGTTTGCATTAACACTGATAGGCTTTCTGAATACAATTCGATTTATGAAAAAATTGGATTTTAATTAAAAAAAATTCAGAAAATGTATGAACTAATCAAGTTAATTTCTCCTTAAAGATCCGATGCGGAACTCGATCGTGTTGTAGCTACTTTTCGTGACAGCTTTGAAGAAAAGCAAATAGTCGACGGCGATTTGGAGGCTTTACAGCACAACCAACCCAGTGACCTAAATACGGAGGTCGAAGTATTGGCTCACATCCGATCCAACGAATGCCAGGTCATCGAGGAACTAATGTAAGTTTTTTTTTTGGGTTAACAAGACACATTGTATTTTCATCAATTTATTAAATGATAGAAATCATGTTTCAGTACAATTCAGCTTACAGAACTAGCGTCCATTAAATAAGACTAACATTAATGGAGACATTTTACAAAATATAGTTACAATTATATATACACGCATAAAACTTTACACAATACATCGAGTGCACACAAACGGAAAACGGCTTTTTATTTGTCTGCGTACCAATTCATCATTCATCTCAGTGTCGCACAAATCGAATAATTTTTAAAAATTTGTAAATCCCTTCCCACGTGACATGTGCAGGAGAAATGAAAGACAATACATCCCACAAGTATTACTAAAATATCCTTGTAATCGGTGGGGATTTCAGACAATTTCAGGGACATGCAACTGTTCGAGAAATTTTACAATAACAGAGTCACTCCAGGGATGAGTCCCCAGTGAATTAAAATAATACATTCTTTCCCTATTTTTAAAGTATATTGCAAACCAATGAATCCCCCCGCCCCCAACAACGTCCGTATTGACAATAATTCCCCGCATTTTCTCGTAGTTGGTAATTTCAATGTTTCATTCTTCGCAAACACACCGATAAATTTGGAGCGTGTGAGTCAATCACTTCATTACTCTCTGGAGTGTATTCGCGTCAATTTTAAAAGTCAGTGACTACGTTCCTGAAGCGGTCGAACTCAATTCGGGCTTGTGACTCGAGGTATACTCAGTGCTCGAAGTGAGAAAAAAAAGGTAGCGGGATGGTAAACTCGAATCATATATATATATATATATATATATAAACTCGAAATTTTCATAATGTGCAAAGCCTCAGCCTCCGGAAATGGCAGATTTTTATGTAACTAGAAATTGTTTTGTATATATATATATATATATTATTATATATATATATATATATATATATATATGATTTGTTACACTGCCATTAAAAAAACTGTATTTCGCTTTGCGCCTGCGCCGAACGCGTTTCTCCCCTATTCCCTCCCAACTTTGGAAGGGAATGGGGAGAACTATGACCGTAAAGGGAATGAATAATGATTTTATTGGAATTTACGTAAAATATTGTTTAATTTTCAATAAATTTTCGACAAAAACTATATTTTCATCATTTCATGTAATCTTATTTAGCGAAACAAATAAGCTAACAAAAAGCCTGTTCTATTTCTGGAAAATCATATTTAGATTGTAAAGTTCCGGGATGATTTTAAGGTAAATATGAAGTAGTGGGATGATTTTACATTTAATTAAAAGTCGTGGGATGGCATCCCACCTCATCCCGCCTCACTTCGAGCACTGGGTATACTAGTACACTAATAGGCGCGTCTATCGGGTTGGCGAATTCCAATCTGACTGAGATGTTCCCACTTTGTTGTGGACTTAAGTGTGTATTTACACTAGCAGATAAGTCGGGAGTGATATCAAACGGGTAAAGGTTAAATTGATCGACAAATTCTTTCTGCGTTACGCCAATCCCAAGCTCAGCACAGCCACCAGCAATATGGGCCAGATTACTATAAGCTCTCGCGCAGAGCGGGAACACAGCGTCTGATGAGTAATCTGTATCCATAGTCCTATCCAATGTAACGCCATTGACGTATAGTTATATTTTTAAAGGCCGAAATTCTCGAATTTAAAGGCGTTCTTTTTATATTTTCCATTCGTCGAAGCGTGATCCTGCATTCCAATTAACAACCTTTTAGGTAGAACCCCCAGGGCCACGTTTTCTAGCTGCTTCGAGGCCAACCCTGCGGGTACCGTGTATAGTTTGATCTGTATTCTGTTGAATATTTTACTGTTGCGTGTATTAATTTTTTTTCAATTTCTAGTTGCTTAATGTGAATCACAACGGGTTTTGCGCCCTCTTCTTGATCAGGCCCCAGATTTATGCAGATCTCAAGATTCGTGCGGGTTAGCTTTAATTTCATATCCACCCCATTCATAAGAAGTTTCTCCTGGAACGAGAAGTCTGTACGCAGACGTCCAAAACACTCGTATATCTTTTTAGATTTTTTAAATTTATCCTTTATACTACTTTCGTCTTTAGACTGGTAGTAGCCCTCGGCAGTTAAAAAGGTATCCTTCGCTTCTTTTGAAAAGTTGAGGACATTTTCCATATAGGCTCGTAGGTGATAATAATCCGTTCCTGCCGAGATGTTGACCTGGTTTAAATACACCTCACACTGACCAAATATGGAGTGTAGAAAGTTGGTTTCAGGGTGTCCAGAATAATTATCATGGCAGTCCGTTCCATCAAAATACGCTATATGTAGTTTAGCGTACATGTGCATGCAGCTTGGATCAAAAAAGTATGGGCCTGAGCTGGGTATCACGAATTCTATAGAGGCACTCGGGGAACTAATTGTGTTTAATGGGTTAATTGTAGTAAAGTCACTATGCTCAATAGAAACTTGTGTTGGGGCATATCAAAGAGGGTCAGCTCCGATTTATAACATTGTGAGCTACACGGATGGATGAAACGTGCCATGACGAGTCAGAAATAGTGCCACCTCTCTCGACAAGTAGTAATCAGTTAAGAATCCTGGCAAGCGCTTTAGTGCAAAGTTATTTCTGAATAGTCATTGGTGCAAGTTTGCACAGAATACAGGTAAGGGGAACGTTCACCTAGTCAAAAGTTATAACAAGGTGTGGGATTATGCCAATGCCCCCGATAAAGAGGTTATGGAGATCGTGAATGTTGGTAACACGTACATAATAAAGTACAAAATCGCCGAACATATCTGTAGCCAGCTTCACAACGGCATACGCACGCATCAAGCTTTGGGGACTACTGCACTCTCTTGGGTGAAGGGCACTGTACGCTGACACAGATAGCGTGATATTCAAAGAGAGGGAGGGTGAATACATACCGCCTATTGGGGAATTCCTCGGAGAATTGACTGACGAGATCAAGGATGAGTATGGTGATGATGCATACGCTGACTGCTTTGTATCAACAGGGCCAAAAACTTATAGGGTGCGGGTGAGGGCGAGGAAAGAGCTGAAATATATCGTGAAGGTGAAGGGCATCACGCTTAACCTGGCGAACCGACAGGTCGTTAACTTTGACTCGTTGAAGGAGCTAGTGTGCTTAGAAGATGAGGGTGACCAACTACACCAACTGACTGTAGGACCCCCACAATTTTCGGGCACAGAAACTGGGGTGTGTGAAAGAACTTAGGGGCACAAAGGTGTGTCGTAACACCTATAGGAAACGTTACCAGGTGCCTGGCGCCTATGATACCTTACCTTTGGGTACCATAGTACCTGAATGATGTATATGTCTATTGTTAACAATATTTATTACGTATATTTGTAAATGTTTCAATTAGGGTTTCATTTTCTCCTGTGTGTGTGTGTGTGTGTACAGGAAAAAAGTCCTAAGCTCCGCCCACTGTAAGCTCAATTAAAGGGTCACGTGACTGCTGCTACTACCTGGCCATATCTCTACCCCTGCGTGCTCAGTTGTCCGCTGCAAGCCATGGAGTAGACATGTATTTTCTCATGTAGACGAAAAATAGTGATAGCGACTTTTGATATTGCGTGTTCTACGTTTATGAAGTGGTATTCGGTACAGTCGGAAGATGTGGTGAATATTGAAAGACAGCCTACATTCACTACCACTACCTACCTACCTACCTACCACTACATTCATATATATGAGGGGTCCCGCGTCTTACGGTACCTAAGCACCAAAATTAAAATTCGCCAGAAATCGCCTCCAAAGTTCAGCAATATTCTCGCAGTAGTATCTCTGTTATTAATTGAGCTAGAACGTTCATTTTTGGCTAAATTAGAGTTCTAAGTATGCTAATGAAGATGTTGATGAGTTTTTGGAATAGATTTTCATGTTTTATATTTTATATATATATATTTTTTTTTTTTATTTTCTTATTATGCCGAACTTTGGGTGAACTTTTGGCTGGCGATAGAGATGAAAAAAGAAGTTCGCTTCATAAGGTTTTCAATCATACTTCTAGTGTCGTAAGGTCATTATAACCCAAACCACGCGATAGAGGAAGGGTGAAAATAGTGATATCCATCAAAAACACGTTTTCGCCTGTGGTGGCGCTTAGGTATCTTAAGACGAGCGACCCCTCATATCATGACGAGGTTCGCAGTGAGGTTGTGGCCTGTGTAAGTTTTGAATAGAATTTAGAGATGAGTATCGACTGTTAAACAAAAAGGATAAATACGGGCACATGTTTCTCTCAAATAGTGCGCCGGATTGTTAATGTGTTTAGTTTGTGGAAATAAACGTCTAGTGCGCATTCCGATAAAACATTAAGACCGATATCGCCCCATGTATCGGAAAATTGCCCGGTATAATGGATACAAGTACTCGCATGATTCATGCTGGAACAAACCCGTACACGAAATATTAACGCTTGGTATGACTCACTCATCCACACCTGTCCCCGAGCCAAACAGTGCACCGGTTGCTCATAGTCATCTCAGAACTTGACCCGACTGGTTGTGCACTCTCACAATAGAAAACGATGGAGTTTCCTTTGAGCAGCATTCTCAATGCCGTATACGACGTGTCCGTGACGAAGTCATTGCGTGTGTTCAGACGTAAAATCGGTGCCATTAACTATGTATTTGAAACGACTTGTAGACAAGCAAACTCTGGTAAACGTAATGTTGTTTATTTAAGTGTTGAGGAGATGAAGTCTTCGTGATAGAGAAGTGGGGTGAGGACCGTTATGAAATACCTGCAGGTGTAGGTACAAGAGAACAGATTAGTGATACCCCCTCATATGCCATTGTTTGTATGTTGTGTATAAATAACGATCAGCCATGCATTGATATACGACTGATGTGGAAGAATGCATCTGATAATAACATTCTTGTCCCCACGCGAAACCGCTTCATCCTCGACAGAATGTTTGAAATCACAGGTTTCCGCAAACTAAAACCTATATTAGACGCACGTGTTACGGATATGGTTTATTTTGATACGGTTCTTGAATACGCATACACCGCTCTGCTCGACGGGTATATCGAATGTAGGAATGAGCCTGGCGAGAATGGTCTAGAGCTGGATGCTTATTTAAATGGTTTAGACTTTTCGAAATATCATGAACTTTGGTACAAAGGACTTGAGCGGTACAGGGCAGAGCTCGCCTACACTGTTCACCCTGAAGAGTTGTCTCTATATAATGAGGTGCTCTCGTTACGATTTAGAAGATTATTTCAACTGCCGCTATGCATTGTGAAGAATTCACGATTGAAAAGCTCGGATCGGTAAGAAAATATCCTCGATTGGAAAGGAACGTTTATAAACATGAATTTAATAACGATGTTGTGGCAAACGACGCGCTCTTTGTGGGTGCTTTTGATTGTATTCTGTCCGTGTTTAAAGATAATTTGCCAACCAATTGTAAGGTGGGCACAAAAATAGTATTGAACGATATGAAGGCCCTTTACATCGAGTATAGGCACCTGCACACCTTGAGTCGTGAAATAATGCTAAATCGTATTTATTGTATAGTACAAAGCAACAATGATGTAACTGTAGACTCGATCACGTGCAAGTTTGGTATTTTAGTTAAGCGCAATAGAACATAAAATGTATGCATTTTGATTTTATATAAGTTTTGCTGTATATATATATATAATGGGTATATAGTTTTATCCTATAATATTACTATTTTTTATATAAGTTTTGGTGTTTATATATATAAGGGCGTATTTGCCCGTATATATATTAAATGGTTATATAGTTTTATCCTGTACTAATATTATTATTTAAGAATGTGTATATATAGCCTTCGCTTAATGTGCGTATTTTTGCTGTATATTATTTTTGAATGTATAGCTATTTCCTATATATTTCATTAATTATTTCCTTTAACTCGTCTAAATAAACAGAATGATTTTATGGTGTTTTATTTATTTCGGTTGTATATAATATTAAGGAATAACTGGGGAGATGGGAATATATATTATATATATATATATATATATATATATATGTCAAATGGCTGGTTACGCCTTCTAAGCCGACTGACGGTTTCTAAGCCAACTGTCAAGAATATCTGTATAGCGCAATCTGACAGCTCAAACGATATATAATATATATATATATATATATATATATCATTTACGCTTTCTAAACCGACTGATGGATTTCTAAACCAACTGTTAAGAATATCTGAATAGCGCAATCTGGCAGCTGAAAAGCTTTTATATATATATATATATATATATATATATATATATACACACACACACACACACCAGCTGCCTTCTAAGTCTTCTAAGGCAACTGGCGGATTAGGCCAACTGTCAACTGGCTGATAATGCCAACTGGCGGATTTCGAGTTCTAAGCCAAGTGAATCTACCTGCTCTCATTAAGCTTCTGCATCTGGCAGAAGCTGGATGGTCTCTTCCTCTCTTTCCTCCTGTCTCTCTCTTAGGTTAGGTATACCCCTCTGGGGGGTGAGGCCGTCCCATCTTCTCCCCAAAAGAGGTTAGGTGGACTCTCGCAGCTTGCTGGGGGAAGGGGGGTTGGCACCTTTCAACAAGGGGGTGGGGGTGGCACTGGCACTCATTTGATCAACATTGCAATTGCATATGCACTCTACAATTTTGCGGCCATACTACTGATTCTACGTTAGGTTTGGTTGGGTTAAATATGAAAAAGTAAACAAAACAATAAGATATGCTATTTAACCAGGGGCGGCGCCATAGGGGGGACGTGTCCCGCCTATCTTTAAAGAGGAGGACAGTCTCCCCTATTTTCCCATCTAAATACTGATGATTATTTATAGTTTCATCCCCATCACTTACCAATTTGTGCTAGGACAAACGTGCAATATATTATATATATATATATATACATATTAATGGTATACCGATTCATCTGCATCAGCTAAATCGGCCAAATTTAGCCGATTCTCTTACCGATTCTTTAAAAAATTTAAATTTTCATTGCAAAACAAAATTTATATTTAGAGAAAATTTAACATACAGGAAACACTATATATGATAATTTATACTCATTTCAAAGTGTAATTATATTAAAAATTTTACATTCACGAAAAGAGCAAGGCTTAATAAGCTAAGTTGCCCATAAATTTACATTTTCTCGAACTATCTAATCTCTAAATCAGTGGCTCTCAAACTGGGGTACGGCGTACCACCAGGGGTACGCGAGGGAATCTTAGGGGCTACGCGAAGGGGTCCTGAAAATATAACCCTTTTAATTTTATATACGATTAACAAATGGCCACAAGTCACACGATCGTAAAGAAATAAAAATCCTCTATCTCTTCTCTCTCGAAAATCCAGAAAATCCCGTGAAAGAATTCAAGGGGTACAGAAGAAAAAGTTTGAGAAGCTGCTCTAAATATTATAAACTATTGTAATCTCCTACCCTATATTAATAATAATTCAAGATTAAGTTCTACTTTTTAATTTATATATTAAACCAACTTATTATGCTGACTTTATTTTAAATATTTTAATAACTTTATAAACCCAAACTATATCTATTTTTGGAGCTATTGAAGAATAGGGACCCCAGCCTTCTTTAGTTAGGCTTATAAGGCTAACTAACGAAAATATTACGACCTAACCTAACCAATCGTTAGGTTAACTGTACGCCCTTGACGATTGGTTGGGTTAGGTCATGATATTTTCGTTAGTTAGCCTTATAAAGCTAACTAAAGAAGGCTGGGGTCCCTATTCTTCAATAGCTCCCCATTTTTTTATTAAAATTGGCCACTAGGGACTTGAAATTTTAATGAAAAATTTTGTTGTTGTTTACATTATTGAAGCAAGAAAATACCTTTAACATAAGAAAAACATTACTTTAAATATTGGTACCTATTCAATTTATGAAACTAAAATCAATTTTTGTAGTATTTTACTGAGTAATAAAACTATTTAATATCATTTTGGCTAACGGTATATGAGTAACAAATTCTGGTACTGTATACTGTGGCGTGAGTTAAGGAAAACCATTTAAACAAATTTGAAATGTAAAAATATGAAAATTGAAAGTTTTCACATTAGATCAGTGAACTTTATGACGGGAATTGATTTTTTAGAATATAGGCAAAGAATCGGCATCGGCATCGGCTAAATTTTTTAATCAGTACATCACTTATATAGCTATATATATTATTTATTTATTTATTACGTTATGTACTGAAATAAAAATGTTTTTTGGCTAATCTGCACAAAAATGAAGGTCAGGTTTGTCATTGACGAACACTAGTTAGCTAAAAAAAAGTATCTGGAAACTAAAAAATTCTTCCAATCTCTAAAACACAACTGTCACAGTTGCAGATAAGGTACTGTATACTAAAATAGCAGAGCATACATTTTATGCATTTTATGTAAGATACACAAATGCGAAGATACACTCACATATATGCACATGTGCATCACATAATATGGATAAACAAAAAACATGCAATGTTTTTTGGTTCGTGTTTATCCCTCCAGCAACATCATTACAATTATAGTATCACCATAATACTCAGTTAATAGGCATTAACTTCAATTTAAAGATTAAATATCATGTTGCACGTTTTTTAACAGTTTATATATAGACAGTATTTACATATATTATATATCCTTTCTCATCTTGTTCCCCCTGTTCAAAAAACGTGGCGCCGCTCGTGTATTTAACCAAAACTCCAAACACGTTTCATTTGAAACGACATTCGATCTCCGAGTTTGTCAATTCTCGGGATTTGGATCAGAAAGGTACAGTAGATCACCCTTGTGAGGTGTTAGTAAACGTTATTATACATCTGTGACAATTGTTTATGTAACAACTTAACTGAAATATGAGCGCAATAGCTAAACAACCCAAAATACTTTTAATTCCGCAAACAACTCAATTTATATTCAAAGCGTTGGTGCGCAACTCACTTCTGAAGAATAAACAAAAATTCTGCATAAATGAGCGAAATGTTAGAGAATTTCGTAGAAAATCCTCTTCTGAAGCTTCTGTTTGTAGAAGTGCGTGTTCTCAATGTTTGACGTTACAAACTTAATCCACTGAGCATTAGTGGAGGTAAAGATTCGGAATGAAAGTACTGTACACTACTTTTGTAACTCTGCGGGAAAGAACTGAATGAAGTTTCAGCTCGCAACTTTTAATTATAACTTCCGCGCATGCGCAGACTTTTACTTCTAATTTTGAATGTTTGCGTGCTTATTTTTGTTCGATTTTACTTACTGAATATCAAAATTAGGCGGAGAAAAATTCTGATACGGTACTTTTTAGCCATGAAAGATAGTATCGCAAATACAGTTGTCTTTCTTCTACATTCATTTATAAGTCAAGACACTAAAAAAAAAATCGGATCACCTGAAGATCAGGGCCCCCAGCCTTCTTTAGTTAGCCTTATAAGGCTAACTAACGAAAATATCACGACCTAACCTAACCAGTCGTTAGGTCAACTGTACGCCCTTAAAGATTGGTTAGGTTAGGTCGTGATATTTTCGTTAGTTAGCTTTATAAGGCTAACTAACGAAGACTGGGGGCCCTGATCTTCAGGTGATCCAAATTTTCTTTTGGAATTCGGTTTATGGGCTCTTCTCGAAAACAAATCTTAAATTATATAATTACACTGGTATGCATATGAAATTAATATTGGTTGGTTGGTTAAAAACAGAACAATTTGAAAGATGAACAATTTGAAAGATGAAGAGTAATTATCTACAATGAGTCTAAAATTTTGAGATCTTAAGATCTAGACTAGAGTGTATGTATTTCGCAAAAACATTTGTCTGGTGAGTTTTTGTCCTCTTTTGCATTTAAGTGGAGTTTTTATCCGGTGTTTTTGTCCAGTGAGTTTTTGTCTGTGCCCCTCGATAAGTCTCCTTTTAAAAATAAAGTTTGTAAAAACGATACGTGGTTTCACTTCATAAAACTTAAGCCTACACTTCAACCTATTTATACAATATATGATGGCTGGGGGCCCTAGGTTGGCAGATTTTTCAAATGCCCATGCGGGACAAAAAAATTTCCGAGGTTTTTTTTAAGACCAAATTTTTTTTCAAATTGATACTAGATTTCTTCAACGGTTACAACAAACAAAATTAGAAAAATTTTATTACAATAATATTTAACAATTAAACATCGTTAATAAATTGAAATTATTATACATAATATTGAAATCCTAAATCAATTCATCCCTAAAAAATTTGCTTAAAAAATATTTTTTGCGGAACATTTTGAACGCGGGATTTTCACGCGGGATTTTTTAATCAAATGCGGGACTGTCCCGTAAAATACGGGATGTCTGGCAACCCTAGGGAGCCCTGATCTTCAGGTGATCCCATTATTTATGGTTACCAAAATTCTTGGATCTATTAAACTATTTCCCCCCCCCAGCTTCAGAGAGGGGGGGACATAGTTTAAAAGGTCAATATTAGGGTGTTGATAATTTAACAGGTTTTACTTATCGTTGAAAAGATCAACATTGGGGTGGTGATTGTTGAAAAGAGTTTTTCTTATGTAGAATTTAAATCTGAATCTATTTTCTTCTATGGTATTTCTTGTGCAAATTGATATTAACGGAAATATAAGCAATTTTTGGATCGATTAAAATCGATTGAAATAGTATGGTAGTAATTCATTTTACCCCTGCGGGTCGATTATGATATGAGAATAGGTTTTTCTGGTGTATTTTGGTGTGTTTTATTCAAATCTGACCTTCATTTCTTGTGCAAATGAATTATTGAATGCACGGTTAGGTTAATTGAATGCCCAGTTAGGTCAACTGTACGCCCTTGATGATTGGTTAGATTGTCGTGATATTTTCGTTAGTTTTAATGAAAATATCACGACTTAACCCAACTAACGAAAATATCACGACAAACTAACCAATCATCAAGGGCGTACAGTTGACCTAACCGGGCATTCAATAAGTCATTTGCACAAGAAATGCAAGAAATGAAGGTCAGATTTGAATAAAACACACCAAAATACACCAGAAAAACCCATTCCCATCAATCATACATTCCGATGAAGGAGGGCTTATCGCGGCATTCAAAGGTTAGGATTCCAGCACTGGACTGTAAATCAGTGTTAATTTTGTTGAGCCAAACGGTGTACATACGCAGCACATAGAATCTTACTGGCACAAGCATAAACAACACATTAAAAAAATAATGGAATGCAAGCGCGATTTCTTACACTTGTACCTGCAAGAATTTATGTGGCGCGATAGATTTAATCGAAATGCTTTTAATAACTTATGTGAGCATATTAAAATAATTAATTTATCCTATGTAAATAATGGTTCTCTATTTATTATATGTTTGCAATAAATAATACATTTTTTGTTATTGTTTTCTTATCTTATTTTGGTTAATTTGCAGAGTTTAAACTTTGAGGGGGATATAGTTGAAAAGATTAACATTGAGGTGCTGATTGTTGAAAAGAGTATGTTGGGGGGGAAATAGTTTAAAAGATCCAAATTCTTTTTTAATAACTACATTATAATTGTTTTGGGTCTGAATACCCCATGTACCGCTTGGCATTCGATTAAGTTACATCAATCTTACGAACGAATTTAATGTATATGAAGAAGCGATAAACGGCATTCCACCCTTATCTTTTCAAAAATAACGCACTGCACATCCATAAAGTGGGGCAAACATCGTTATTTATGTGGTCTCGCGCTCACAAATTAAACTACTCGTCGTTAATTGGAATCCAAGCGAGCTTCAGAATTAATTTAAGAATAATACGCAAAGAATGTTCTAAATTCATCATACAGTTTCGAGCGACTATTTCCTGTTAAATTAATTATTAATTTATTATTATATCTATACACATTATACAACTTCTAAATCTATCGAGTAGTAGTTATTAGCTAAATAAATCTACCAAAAGTTTTGGATCTACTAACCGCACGTTCATAGCTCGCTGAACAAATACAAAAAAAAGCTCTTCGTTCATGGCCTACATAAAAAAGTACCATAAAACAGCAAAAGGAATCAAGCGTAGACGAGGATAAGTTATATTCCATCTATGAGATAGTGCTCGTAAGCAGGTAAACATTTTAAAGAAAACGTATCGTGTAACCTGTCCGGCCTCGATACAAGAACACGCCATGAATCACTTCTTTTACGCGACGGTGCCACGAATTTAACTGGCATGAATGAAACTGGCACTGGTAACTATTTTGGTAAACAGATACTTACTAAATAAGAGTAAATTAAGCCACGAAAACAGCGACTATCCGTTAACGTTATATTTGAGTGTCACAATTATACCAAATTGCCCCCCCCCCCTCTTAGGCACATCCCCCTTGGCTGCAATTGTTGTTTGTCCCCATAAGTTCGTTCTTGTTTTTCAAAAACGAAGTAGCTCCCTCAGATGCTCTTCTGGACCCAGTATACTGTTGGTATGCAATCACATCCATTATTGATACCGTGTTAAAGTTTATTTTTATTTTCAATTTCGATAAATCCTTTAAGGAGAACATGCAGCACCACACTTTCTACATTTTCTCATTCCTTTTCTGTCCAACTCTCTAACGCAAGGGTTAATCGCTATTTTCAACCTTTCATCTACTCAGCTGGTCAACTCGGGAACAACCTTCCTCAATCCAGCTTTCCTCCTGTCTATGACGACCTCCCATCTTTCAAACGCAGTGTCTAGGCATCTCGAAAACCCCGGACCTTAATTTTGGCTCTCTTCTTCTTCTTCTATGCGGGGGGGGGGGGGGGGAGGTTGCGGGAATTTTCCCTTGGCCCCTCCTTCCTGCATAAAAAAATACATACGATACGAAAGCGTTCGTGGCTCAGTGGGTAACATCGTTCCCCTGTAAGCCGAGTGAAGGCACTGAGGTCAGGGGTTCGAATCCTGATGGTGCTGGTTAATAATAATCCAAGAATTAGCGCAAAGGGGTGCATTAGTTTGGCCTAAGCGCTGTGCCAGTTTCTAACCCTCTTGACTCATTATTATACGTATCAATTGTACAATACCAATATAATACTTCGAAATTAACCTTATTAAAACTACCGTAAAGGTTTCGTAAAGCTTCAAACGGTCTGCAATTGCGTCACAGACCTCTCTTTACCGTTTCTCAAATTTGAAGGGTGGTCAATGTCGTAACGCCGCTTCCCGTCGATAGGGGGACCGTGACCGTCTTCCGCGTCCAGATTATGTAGCGACCCGTGGTTCAGAGCCTGGGTAAATCCGTAGGTCTCCTCCCTCATATGACCACATATGTTGAGAGAGAGGTTAAACACCACCAAACCATTCTCAAATCTGGAATTCCGACTTAGAGCATTCCCAAATTCGGACGGCGAATGGGAATAGGAATGGCGTCAAGTGGAAGTAATCGTTTAAAACAATTGCTTTTAGGTTGTGACCTTGAAAGTTAGAAGTTTAGCGCATTCGTTACTGTATTTGTAGGTTATACTCGTAGATTTTTATGTGTAAAAACAAAGTCGAACCGAATGAAGTCGAACAGTTTGACCTTGTGCCGGTCGATTTAATTCACGTTAACTAAACTTAGGTTATATTATGCCCCGTAGGTTAAGTTAAGTTAGGT
The DNA here is from genome assembly GCA_023014485.1 of Bathynomus jamesi. Taxonomy (NCBI): domain Eukaryota; kingdom Metazoa; phylum Arthropoda; class Malacostraca; order Isopoda; family Cirolanidae; genus Bathynomus; species Bathynomus jamesi. Next base: position 849,342 of record JAJOZX010000313.1, on the reverse strand, counting down.
TAGATCAGTCATGTACATTTAAAATCTGATATGTGTATATAAAGTTAGTCACTTTCATTAAATGAAAATGAAAGAATTATTTATTATTTTAAAATTTTAAAAGTGCGCACCTGCCAAAGATCGAACAGCAACATTGTGAAATTTGACTATGTTCAAATAATCCAGATTTTAGTGTAAGCAAAATGCTTTTAACAACATTTTTAGCAAAAATAAACACTACAAAATTTAACTTAATAACATATTCGTAAATCAATCCCTAGAGAGTTTAAAAAACAAAAAAAAACGAAAAACCCACAAAATGCTTCTCACATTTTGGGATATTATTTAAAACAAGCAATTTATATCGCGCATAAACACCAATTATCGAACACAAATACACAGCGAAATCTCCGCGGCGAATGAATACATTTCAACAGCCTTTTAAAACCCCAAATAAATATTCAGACTCGGGATACAATCGCGCGACTGTTAATAAACCTTAAGCTTCGAGAGTATTCGGGAAATTTCTCGGAATAGAAGGAGCTCGAGACAGATTAAGAAACAAGAACGTGGGTAGGTTTATTTACCTCCTGAAATGGAGAGAGAGTTTTCTTCGCGTGTTTAAAACGCGTTTATTTTCCTTTTGAGATTGGCGTAAAAGAAGCATTTCTTTATCGGCCAAATTTATTCGTTGATGGAAAGAAAACAATGCGTGGTGTTTAATCTGAATGGAAATCTCAAAAAGTATAAAGCGTATTCTCCTCGGCTTACGTATTGAAAAGTTTCATACGCGCAAAATTTTAACATTTCCAGAGGACAAATTATTAAAAATATAGTTTATAACGCAAAAAAGAAATGGAAAATTAAATAATAGTGATGATCTACAGATCTACAGAAGCTAAGGCTAACAAAGACCCTAAGATCCACTCTAAGGCTAGCCCGAGAGAAAGGAGAGTAGGGGTTAAGAGAAGAGAGGAGAATAAGGGGTTAAGTAAGGAGCAACACCTATCATTCGTGGGTTAACATTCATTCAGAAAAAGAGGGAAAAAGTCTCACCATCATCATCCGCCGGCCACTGCCGACAAGTCAGAAAAATAGTCGGAGAATATAGGAGATGGGTAAAAAATGAAAAGAAGTAAAATAAGAACGCTTACAAACCATGCAAACAGTCTTAACTCACTGTCATACCATGCAAACTACAAACATGCAAGGAAAGAGTTACAGACATGCAAAGTAAGGAGGATAAGAAAAAAAAAAAAGTAGGTAAAGTTAAACAAAAAGTGGGTTAGTTTACGCTATGAGCTACATCTACATTCGTGTTAGTCTAATTTTTTTTTTTTTTTTTTTTTATTGCTGGCATCACACGCTGGCATGTCACAAGCTGGCATTCATCGTCAACAGACTCATCCTCGAGCACCACCACCAGAGCTCCTGTTGTTAACTTTCTTTTTTAATTTTAAACAACGTTAATATTTTTAAAATGTCTGTCAAGACGGTTCTTAACACATTAACGCTGGTAGAATGAACGACTGACGCGGGAAGATTATTCCATTTATCAATTACTTTAAACGTAAAGAAGTTTTTAGCGATATTAGTAATGAAACGTCTGCCACGCAACTTGAATCCGTTATTGCGAGTATTACTATTATCGAAAGTGAACAATTTGTCAAAATTTACGTTATCGATGTTATTAACGATTTTGAAAACTTCAATAAGCTCCCCCCTTAATCTCCTAGTTTCGAGTGAATACAAGTCTAACACTTTATCCTATCTTCATAAGGCTTATTGCGCAATGCCGGAATAAGTTTTCGTGGCACGACGCTGAACCCTTTCTAACCTATCAATATCCTCACGCAAGTACGGGCACCAAAATTGAACGGCATATTCCAATGAGGCCTGACTAGGACTTGTAAAGGGGCAATATAATATCCTTCGATTTAATTCGAAATTACGCGCTATGAAGCCTAACATCCTATTAGCTTTTGCGCAAGACTCCAGGCACTGGTTCCTAACCTTTAAATCTTTAGTTACGCGTACGCCTAAATCTACTTCCTCGTCAACGCTCGCTAAATCCCTATCATCCATCGTGTACACGTAATTATTGTTGCGAGAACCTATATGCAAAACTTTACATTTATCTACGTTAAATTGCATCTGCCACTTATCCGTCCACTCCATAATCCTATCTACATCGTCTTGGATCCTATTTCTATCGTCCTCGTTAACAACCTTACCGCTATATTTTAGTATCGTCCGCGAATTTTGACACGTTACTAATCAATCCTACATCTATGTCGTTAATGTAAATTACGAATAACAATGGGCCTAACACTGAACCCTGTGGGACACCACTACCTACCTCTAACCACACCCGATTCACTACCATTAACTACGACCCTCTGCCTCCTAGCACGAAGCCATTCTTCTAACCAGTTAGCTACCTGACCGCGGATACCGTGCGCTTTAACCTTCGCAATTAGTCTCCTATGCGAACTGTATCGAACGCCTTTTTAAAATCTAAATAAATAACGTCAGCTGCCCTATGCCTATCGTATTCGCGCACTATTTCGTTATAAAATTCTAACAAATTTGTTAAACAAGACCTATGGCGTCGAAACCCGTGCTGACTACTATTAATCAAACCCCTACTTTCTAAGTGATCGATAATACGATCCCTAACTACGGATTCCAAAAGTTTACCGACAATTGACGTTAAGCTAATGGGCCTATAATTGCTAGCTACCGCGCGGTCGCCTTTTTTAAAAATAGGCGTGACGTTAGCTAATTTGAAGTCTTCAGGAATAATCCCCGTTTCGAGTGACTGATTAAAAATCTTCGCTAAGGGGCCTACGATAACGTCTTTCAAATCTTTCAAATGTCTAGGATAAAAAGCGTCAGGGCCTGGAGCCTTGCTAACTTTTAGCCTATCGATATAATGCGCAATCTCAGCCTCGTAAACAGTTATTTCATCTAAAATAGTCTCGCTACTAAATGGAACGATATCGTCAACGTCGGGGACATTATTTACGTCCTCTACGGTAAAAACTGTCGCAAAAAAGTTATTGAAAATACCCGCCATCGCCTGAGCGTCAGAAGCCAAAGCGCCATTTACATCCAATAGAGGGCCTATGTTATCCTTTACCGGCTTACGATTATTTACGTATTCAAAAAATTTTTTGGATTATGTTTACTATCCGCAGCTATAACTATCTCTAAATTACGCTTGGCATTCCTAACTGATCTTTTAACCTGACGTCTAAGCTCGATATATCTATTAAAGTTAGCTACCTGGCCATTGCGCTTGTTAAGTCTATACGCTCTATTACGCTCGTTTATGAACTCGCCTACTTCCCTAGTCCACCACTTCGGCCTACCACGATGATGATGATGATGATGATGATGATAATAATAATAAAGTGCAGAAAAAATATTAGCAGTCCTAAGTTAAGTTCTGTTACAAACAATTTTATCTCATGATGTTTACAATTCAGACGACATATGGCAGGATTTATAACTAACTAGAATAGCCTAAGTGGATTATCAATTTCAAATTCCTTTGAATTGGGTACATAATGACTTCCGGGAAGCTCAAGACATTGTGGAGAAGCTGAGCATCTTTCTTGGATGTAATTTACGCGGCACGCAGCATTCTAAAGGATCTGTTATACGGCAAATTTAAGGTTCTGCCAGAATCTTTCTTTAATTGACCGGGATAGCTACATGCCCGTAAATATTTGCGTAAAATGTAAGATAAAGAGTTTTATTATATCTCAGTCATCACTGAAGGAACAGATAATAATGTAAGAGAAATATTCAAAATCTTGTACTTGTTCAACTCGCTCACAGTTCATTTTGGAAATAATAATACGTGGATGTTTTGAGTTTTTAGGATGAAAATGGAGGGATTTAGATTTTGTAACAATGAAATTAGTATCACGCTCTTTTTCGCATACTTTGCGCCGATTTTAATAAAATTAGCGAGAACTGTTTATTACTGTCATATCATCGACATAAACTAAGTTACTCATCTTTATATCACCTTTACAACGAACTATTTTTGTCTCATTCAGCGAAGCGATTAATCCAACAATGGAGTTTCGAAAGAAAGTTCTCCCAGAAACATAAAATTTCTGAAAACCATCAAAAATTACTAATTGTTTTTTTTTGTGTGTGACTAATAAACTTTCAAACTTAAAACCTTCTTCACTGATTTGTAATTTTTTTTTATGGATTTTGGGACTCGAAATGATAAATTTTATTGGCTGAAGAAAAAATAACTTCCATAGTACAGCTAGTAATGATAAAAGACTAAAAGCAGAAACAGGACTAAAAAATAAATAAAATACGAGTAACGAAATAATTAATAATAAAAACTTAAAAACAAAAATAGGACTAAAAATAAAAGTACAAGTAATGAAAATACGAATAACGATGTTACGTGGAGCTACAGGCGAACATTTTCATGCCATGAAGTCCTAGTTTAGAAAACAAAACTGACTGATGAATAGCTTGGATAATTATCATGTTTCTAGGCGAACCTTTTACCGATACTATATTAAAGAGCAGAGGTGAGAGCAAGGTGCCCTGTTTAACTCCGCATCCTGAGGATCCACGCAAAACACTCCAAAAAAGCTGATGTTTACCCGCTTTATTAAAAAAACAAAGCAAAACTCGACACTTTAAAATTTTCAACCCCACTCCCCTATTCATTAAGTTAGGTTAAAGTTAGATTAAAATGAACGCAAAAATGGCATTGTTGGCGTCTGTAATTAAATGTCGACTTCATTATGGCTCTGAAAAATACATTAACTGTTAATGTTTAGTGTGCGTTAAAAAGTTCACTATATTCTCTACCATAAAGTGATATATTCCTTTCTTCTAATATCTTAAACAAAATATTGTGATTTGCTCTATCATATCACTCGCTTATATCCAAAAACCAACTGTCAAAAACTGAATTATTACCAATGTATTTTACAATACATACGCTGATTATTATTTACTGAAATGCATAATTCTGGTGAATGGAACCTTTTAAAACAAAACGAAGTAGATGTGCATAAATATAATCATTTAGATGACACGACAAAAGTTTTCGATTAATTTTAAAAAGCAAAAGTCAAGAACGATAATTCTAATGGATTACCTGAACATCAGGGCCCCCACCCTTCTCTAGTTAGCCTTATAAGGCTAACTAACGAAACTATCACGACCTAACCTAACCAATCGTTAGGTCAACTGTACGCCCTTGACGATTGGTTACGTTAGGTCGTGATATTTTCGTTAGTTAGCCTTATAAAGTTAACTAAAGAAGGCTGGGGGCCCTGATCTTCAGGTGATCCATTCTAATTACCGTTAGCTACAATGTTTCCATATTTATTTTTGATGACAAGGAACATGATATACAACTCCTGATCAGAAAAATAGAATACTGTCTCAAATGCGCTCATGACCTTCATGAGGTACATCGAGTATCTGTGTCGTCAGTATGATAAAAAGACAACTCTGTGTGCCAGTTTTGAAAAAAATTAAACCATAGCAAACACACTTATTAAATATTGAATTTAATTGAATTTAATAACCTTTATTGATAAAATAATTAGTTTTACAATTTTTGGGTTTGTTTTAACATAAATAATTGTGAAATTGAACTATTTATTCTATTTTATTTGGTCCTTAAGCTTTATAAATAATTGTGAAATTGAACTGTTTATTCTATTTTATTTGGTCCTCAAGCTTTAAGTTTTAATGGGCTCTTAATTAAAAATACAAGAGATAGTGATTATTAATAATACATAAATCATGTCTAGCGACATATTTTGTCAGGTGTTACAAAAAAAAATAGAATAAATTCATTATGTTTATTAGGTACTGCCAATATATTAAGACTTTATCAAAGGACTTTTTAACTGTGCGTCTTACTATTTAGTTGTCCACCCTTAGCCCTGATTACGGCCTGCAGTCGACGTGGCATCGAATCGACACTCTTCTTGCATTCTTCTGTAGTTATCGATTGTCAGGTTGTCATCAAACGCTTCTTCAGTTCACTAAGTGTTCCTGGTTTACGCTTTTGGACCTTCTGCCGCCTTTATGAAATAGGATTTTGATTATGAAAACCAAAAGTTAAGCCGATGTTAAATGCGAAGCAAGAGAAGATTATCCTGGTGCAAAGAAAGAGGTGCATGGACTGCAACCGAGTAACAAAAAGGGTTTCCTTCAGACAAATCAAAGTTTTGTGTCATTTGGTGACAGGGTCCGCGAGTTTGGCGAAGAAGGTCTGAAATGCACCATGAAAGATGCCGGAAGCGATCTGTCAAATGTACGGCGAGTGTGTTTGTGTGGAGTTGCATGAAAGCAAATGGTATGGGGTCACTTTCATTTATAAACAGAACTGTCAATAGGCACGTTTATCAAGAAATCTTAGAATACTTCATGCTGGAGTCTGCAGAACAGCTGTATGGAAGCGAACCATTTATTTTTCAACATGACCTGACTCCAGCTCATACGGCCCGTGCAACATCTGCGTGGTTTGATGCTCACCTGGCAACCGATAACTACAGAAGACTGCAAGAGACTTGTCGATTCGATGCCACGTCGACTGGAGGCCGTAATTAGGGCTAATGGTGGACCAACTAAATACTAAGATGCAGAGTTAAAAAGTCTTTGATAAAGGTTTAATATACTGGCAGTACTCAATAAACATAATGAATTTATCCTATTTTTTGGAAACACCTGACAAGATATTCTAATATTTTGGTATGTCGCTATGCATCAAATTTTCACTACAGTATTTAATAAGGTTTTTGCTATATTTTATTTTTTCAAAACTGGAACACAGAGGTGTCGTCTTATCATAGTATCGTCACAGATACTCCATATTCCTCATAAAGGTGTATAACTTAAAGGTTTTATCAAGTTCATGAGCGCATTTGAGACCGTATTCTATTTTTTTGGTACGGAGTTGTATTCCCTCATAACTCTGTAGCAATAAACTACGAGTTGTCATGGCTGAAAAAAAAGAAATACAAAAAATTCACCACATCATAAGCAAACTTTAAATATTCATTTGATAGATCATCTATTGAGAATTCCTATATTAAAATCTTTCTACCCTAGAAATCCAGTGTGGCCTATTACGATAAAAGTACATTTATTTGGTTGGAATTTGTCTTTTATTGCCCGCAAATTAATTTTTATGTTTGTGCAGTAACAATAAATCGCTTAATTCAACCTATATATAAAATTTTCATTATGGGATTACGTAGACCTCACACAAGCCACAATGTGTGCGGTCCCACACTGGCCTTCTAGGGTTAATTCGACTCTTAATTTCAAGTACTGAAGTTGAAAAATTTTCATTCACCCAACCTAAAGTCGTTCCATTACAGCCTATATTAAGAATAACCCTATAGGGCCTATACCCACGCTATAGCGTGTTTTGTAATTTCTGCCTTCCCAGACATCCCATCAATTGCTGTTGAGAGAGCAATCTTGCCACCTGCTTCCTTCTTAACAGGTTTACAAAACTGTTTGTTATCAATAAAGATTGGTCTTATGGGCTTTTAAGACTCCGATAGAATCTTCTTGTTTACGCCCTCTTATGGCTGTTTTATAGCGAGCTCTGGTTCGACTCTCGTTCGTATAAACTGGTCCTATTTTCGGTCTACCAAGAAGTCACCATAAATCTCAAGCATGTTTAGATTCCCTTTTTCCTTTACATTCCCTTTGGTGAGTAATTACATAATTATTTCCTGCCTTTTGCGCGCTAATATATGTTACACGATACATGAAACACAAGAAAAATAACTGTTTTGGTATATTATCAACACATACGGTGAAATTTCATTAATAATTGATATCGGACTAATTAAAAATAATAATTTAGGTACGATAATCACGATAATCACATAAAGGGATTGATACGACAATTATTGGACTGTTTATAGATACTCTCAGTAATTGCAAATCAATAAAAATACCTAAAGAACAAAGCTGTGTCTCGTACGATTTGGTTACATCGTGCCCACATCGTATCACCTCTTCCCGTTAGAACAGCGAAGCTAAGCGACGCTGGACTCGTTCAGTACTCGTACGGATGGCCGTCCTTTAGGTTCAGAGTGGTTCCGCGTCGAGCCGAAGATCCCCTCCATCGCATGATCTTTGACGTTACGAAGGAAGTCAAATAACGTAAAATGTTGTTATTCTTTTACGATTATATTATAGTAAAAATAACTATATTTTAACATTTCTTCAGTGAGTTTGTTTTACATCGATTTTCGATACTTTAACATCATTTTTGTTCAATTTCTTCATTGCTAATATGCAACTTGCGACAGTAATATTAATTTAGCTTTCGAAACAGTCAAGTAAAAAAAAAAAGTTAAATTAATTAAATGTAAATTTATAAATAAATATTCTGACTGAACTGTTACGTAAGCAAATACCAAGAAGTTATTATTATTATTTACAATTAAAAAAAACAACAACAGATAAAAACTCCAAAAAGATTTTTCTGATCACAACATCATCGATATACAAATAAGTTACAAAACAAAACCCCCCTAAAATTCGTCCAAGAGAGAGAGAAGAAATATTTGAAAGATTAAATATGAATTGAAAAGAAGTACAGGGTGTCCCAGAAGACTGGATTCATAGGGAAAATAGACATTATATTTTTAAAGTGAAACAAACACATTTCGGATCACCTGAAGATCAGGGCCCCCAGCCTTCTTTAGTTAGCTTTATAAGGCTAACTAACGAAAATATCACGACCTAACCTAACTAATCGTCAAGGGCGTACAGTTGACCTAACGATTGGTTAGGTTAGGTTGTGATATTTTAGTTAGTTAACCTTATAAGGCTAACTAAAGAAGGCTGGGGGGAAAAGCCAGAGAGAGAGGCATGGTCGTGAAATAACCAACATGCCTCCCTCTGGCTTTTTCCGAAAACATGTAGCAGTACCAGTTCCACCTTTTCTTGATTGGTATACTGAGTCATCACGGTATTTTCTTGGATCAAGTAAAGATAAGCACCCCCAGCCTTCTTTAATTAGCCTTATAAGGCTAACTAACGAAAATATCACGACCTAACCTAACCAATCGTTAAGTCAACTGTACGCCCTTGACGATTGGTTAGGTTAGGTCGTGATATTTTCGTTAGTTAGCCTTATAAAGCTAATTAAAGAAGGCTGGGGGTGCTTATCTTTACTTGATCCATTTTCTTTCCTGAAATATGTAAAACTGACATTAGAAATGTGTTTGGTTCACTTTAAAAATATAATGTATTTTCCCTATGAGTCCAGACTTCTGGGACACCCTGTAGATTGGGGAAGTATAAGCAGAGTATTACAGGAAGTAGACTGGCAATTGTTACTGCAAGAACCCCCTACCCCCCAAAGAACGAATGCTACTTACGATGAAAAACCAAACCAAATCTATATTGATGAACACGTTCCGAAGATATGAAAAAGAAAACGTAGTAAACTCTAACGTTATTTAGACAACGGAACAAATCATTCAAAACTATCCTCAGATGCAAAACGGACGCCAGGAGACTTAACCTAGAAAATAATATAATAAACTCTATTCATAAAATAAATATAATTTTATAATTTTTGTTTTTGTTTTAACATAAATAATTGTGAAATTGAACTATTTATTTTATTTTATTTGTCCCTTAAGCTTTAGGCTTTACTGGGCTCTTCATTATGAGTAAAAATAAAACCGATAGTTATTATTAATAATAATAATATATAAATCATGAATAAGAATTATTAATTAGAGTATCTATTAATCTTAAGTTGTTATTATAGATATAAAACAAATACAAAATCTATTGAAGGTATGATACCAACACTGTACAAAGAAATCAACATTAGACATGAGAGATAAACACTAACGAGTAATGTATATTTAATCCTAGATTACACACTAGAAATGAATAAGTAATAGAATAATGTACATTTAATCCTAGATTTTTGTCAGTATTCCATTATTTTTCGAAATTTCAACTTGATTTTAAAAGAATTTACATTCATAATATTTTTTTATATCAGCATTTAAATCATTCCATAGTTTCATTTCAATGAAAATGGGTCATTTTTGAGATGAAGACATTCATCCACAAGATAAAGGAGGAAATCTGGGTAGCAGAAAACAACGAATAACCCAAAATATTTTTACATCTTTTCGAAAAGAAAAATTGAATGTGAAGAAAGTATTGGTCCGTTAAAAGAGGGAGTAAACAAATACACAAATAATATATAATCCAGAAAAAATGAGTCCGAAGTGAAAATAGAAAATCCGATTAAATTATTTGAGTTACAAATCAGTCAAGAACAGGTATGTACAGTTGTTCGCATATGTAATGTTCCTCGCCTCACAGACGACTCCTCCGTACATGTGGCAACGCCGCAGGGTTAGTCAAGGTACCCCAGCTGGGGGAAGGTAGGGTGGAGGGGGTACAACCGAGTCCAACAACATATAACACAGACGTACTGTATATATCTAAAGGACAACTGAATGTGCAGTCATTGACATACAGGTAATTATAATGTAATGTCTGTGTTCATAAAGATAAACAATTAATATGATCGTGAACAGCGTTGAACTCCATGTAGTTTACTAACTCGTCTTATACAGTAATACGGTTCTATTATTATTACTGCAAATCTATATGAACAGCTACTACAATACAACTTTTTATATACTTTTTATATAGAATTTTTTATATACTGCAGGAAATTGTCGCGTTTTTCGCGTACTATAGTTTGCGCGAAAATATCGAGCAGGCGAAAAACTGACAATTTAAATTAATCTTTGGAAGATAGTAAGAAACTAAAACTTAGATCATTAAAATACTTTATTTGAAAAGTAAATTCAGTATATTGTAATAAAACATCGGGATCACCTGAAGATCAGGGCCCCTAGCCTTCTTCAGTTAGCTTTATAAGGCTAACTAACGAAAATATCACGACCTAACCTAACCAATCGTCAAGGGCGTACAGTTGACCTAACGAATGGTTAGGTTAACTCGTGATATTTTCTTTAGTTAGCCTTATAAGGCTAACTAAAGAAGGCTGGGGGCCTTGGTCTTCAGGTGATCCAAACATTGTAAAGTAAAAGCAGTAAAAACATTTTAAATTATACTGTATTATGACTGTTAACAAGAATGTCATGAATGCCACTAATTTCCAAACCCTTCCGAATGGTCTCCCCCATTTTGTATAGGTTATCCCATCCAGAGACAATCCATTTAGCATGAATAGGTTTCAGTGTTGAGAGCTTCAAATCTATTTTACCGACAGATTCATTTACGTTGAGTGCTGCTGAAACTTTATCCGCATACCAAGAGGTAAAACTTGCCTTGATGTACGACCTCAACTTCGACCAATCACAGTCCAGAATAAATGTCGTCATTCTCGTCCAAGGATATGAAAGAGCAAAAATTTGCTGCCGCGAAGTTAACCTGGTTTACAGTATATATACTTATAAACGGGTTGGGTACGATTCGATGTGGCCGACTTGATGCGACCCAACTCGATGTGGCCGACTCGATGTCAGGACAACTCGATGTGATATCCCTAAGGGATATTTTCGTTAGTTTTAACGAAAATATCACAACTTAACCTAACCAATCGTCAAGGGCGTACAGTTACCTAACCGGGCATTCAGTTAACCTACATTAAATATATGAAAATGAAATCGACTTGGCCTGGCATCGACTTGGCTTGACATCGAGTTGTCCTGACATCGAGTCGGCCACATCGAGTTGGGTCGCATCGAGTCGGCCACGTCGAATTGTCCCTGCCCCTTATAAACTCATACAATATTATACTAATGTTTGTGAAATGACGTTGATGGGTCAAATCGAGGTGTTGACATGGTTACTGGCATGATCTATGTTCATACCATATTTCTACACCGTATAACGAACACCGAATCTGAAAATGAATCCAGCTCAAGATAAAATTGCACAGCGAAGCCAGATAATTGGTATGCGGGAAGCAGGCCTTTTTGTAGCTGACATCGCCATGGAACTGGGAATTTCGAAACCTACTGTTCGACGCTGGGTGCAGAGGTGGCAGAAGACTGGGAATCTGCTAGATTGTCCTAAGTGTGGGGCACCAAGAAGGACCACCCCAGAAGAAGACCGGAGAATAATCAACGAAGTGCAGAACGATCCTATCAACAACGCAGTCGCCATCCGGGAGACACTACATATGGGCGACGGGCGTGTCAGTGGACACCGTAAGGAGACGGTTGCATGAAGCAGGATATCACCACCGTACTCCTGCCAAAAAAGAGGGGATCGCGGAACGACATCGTCAGGCCAGGCTCTCGTTTGCTCGCCAGCATATAACTGATGATCTCTTATACTGGAGCAGAGTTATCTTCTCTGACGAGAAGACGTTTGAGTCTACAACTCACGGCCGTCTTCGTTGTTGGCGACAGGACAACACGAGATATGCCCGCCAAAATATTTACAAAGTGGCACGGAGTGGCACGTGACGGCGAATGTGTGAGGATGGATGCACCTGCAAGGACTAGGAGAGCTAACTGAGATCCACGGGAGGTTCACGGCAGGTCAATATACTGTATAAAGATCATGGAGGAGGTGGTGCTGCCTTGTGTACGCGCGTATGCTTTGCCCTATCCTGAGCACATTATCTTTATGCAGGTATGGGTATGTTGTATTTGTGTGTTAGAGAATATTATACTATTACTAGAGTAAGATTTATGTATTACACGCATTTGTATGTCCGGTTTCCACATTTACATGGGACGAATAATGGTCATAAAATTGTTCTTTAACTCTTTCAGTACTATGACAACACTTTAGGATTTTATTCTGGATAACTGCAGACTGTATTATTTGTATATAGGCGCACAATTACATTTAGCTGAGAGAAACCCCTAATACATAGGGTTAAAACCTATCTCGAATAGTGGGTTACTGATGAAGCGTATGGATGAGATATAATGCTACTTTTAATATTTAAAATCCATTTGCAGGACAACTCTCCCATCCACACCGCCAGGATTGTTAGAAGGTGGTTCGAGGAGCAGCAAAATCTAGAACTATTGGACTGGCCCAGTAAGTTGTGTGACCTCAACCCCATTGAGAACGTGTGGGGGAATGTGGTGAACTCGTGGAAGCCTGGGCAGGAGCGGACCAGCCACCAGCTGATGGATCACACTATGGCTGAGTGGGAGATGTTCTGAAGGAACCCACACATCATACATAACCATGTTGCATCTATGTCACACAGATTACAAGATGTAATAGACAATAATGGGGGATGGACCAAATACTAACTGTGAACCGGGTACAGCTGTGCCATTATGTTAATTTATGGCAAATTGTGAGCATTTTATATCTAATATACTATTGAGCTAAAATGTGTCTGTGTGTGTGTCCGCTTTTTTCGGAACCGTGCACAGCCTAAACGGCACATCGGAAAATTTTGCAACCACCACCAACTGATAGCCCATGAGCTGACGATGTGCTCTGTCAAGTTTCCCGGTCCTAGGTCACCGGTTACTAGGTCCGAAGGCCCCAGCACCGCGATAAAACTACAGAAAAGAACGCAGCCGTGAAAATCTTGAGCTTCACATTTATACTGTGATATATATACTGCTACCCCCTACCCGCCCTCCGGGCGGGTAGCAGTATAATGGGGAGAGGGGAGAGGGTAATTGGGGGAGTGGAGGTGGGGTAATTGGGGAGAGTGGGGGTGGGGTAACGGGGGAGTGGGGTGGGGTAATGGGGGGAGTGGGGGTGGGGGTAATGGGGGGAGTGGGGGTGGGGGTAATGGCTTTTTTACTTTTGTGTGTGGGGGTAATAGGGGAGTGGGGGTGGGAGGGTAATGGTAGAGGGGTGGGGGTAATGGGGGTAATGGCGTTTTTTTTAATTTTGTAGCTTAGCCACTTCTTCCTATGAGGGCTTCATATAATATAATTTTAAATCTACAACCAATACAAAAAAATGAAGTAGCCACTTCTTCCTATGAGGGCCTCATATAATATAATAAAAAAAATACATGAAAAAGTGAAAAAAAAATATTATTTTTCTCTTTACATTTGTGATTGATTGGATAGCCCGAAAGGACTCGCAATTTAATTGGGATATTAAGCTCCATTCTTTCATCGATTTGCAGTTACGATTCATTACAATTTTTGTAATTATATTATTTTATAAAGTATGACAAAAAATAAACGATAAAGTTAGACTCGAAGTGAACCATTTTCCGATATGTTAGAGGGGAAAAAGCATTCCATCATATTATAGTATTCAATAAACGCGATACTGTCTTCTTATTTGTGGATCATAAAAAAATGATGTATATTTAAACGACGATGCTTCTAATTGTACCATCCAGTGATATGCCATATATATGAGATAGATGTGATATGCCATACTTTTGTCGCTTAGCCACTTCTTCCTATGAGGGCTTCATATAATAGAATTTAAAATCCACAGACAAAGCAGAAGTTGTCTGGGTGATTTACACAAGCACGTCTATTTGATGCCATTTTGAATTACCATACAATATCTGAAAAAACGTAGAAAGTAATTATTACGATGTGCAAAATAAAAAGAAATACACACCGTAGTACAAAACAAATGCTATAAAAACACACAAGTCACCACAACCTGTCACTTGCTCATCAGCAGAGAGCTGAAGTAGTGAAAAAAAAATCCGGAGGGTGATAGCGAGCGATAGCGAGCTACCGCTTGTGATAAACTATTTAGTAAAACATTCTCAACCATTGCATATTTGTTGTAATAAAGAATTGGTGTTTTATTGTATATATATATATTCGTTGTTAAGATCTAATAATATCTCCACATTGATAATGCAACAGGAAATCTGGAAAACATTAATGGATTTATCTGTCCATCGTGATTAAATCATTATCTCTCCACAGTGATAATAAAAATACAATCTGGAAAACACTATTAATATAATAGGCATCAGCCATAAACCGGTGGTGATATCCTGCTTCACGCAACCGTCACCTTACGGTTTCCACTGACACGCTCATATGTAGTCTCTCCTGGACGGCGACAGCAAGTAACCATGTCAACACCACGGTTTGGCCCATCAACGTCATCTCACAAACATTAGTATAATATTGTATGAATTTATAAGTATATATAAATATGTTTATGCTAGTATAACCGTGGATTATTCTTATGTGACTTTGATAATTCACTAGGCAACAAAGATTTTGTTACAGAAGACCAAATAGGTGCTCCTAGCTAATTTCGGTATGCTGATTTCAAATCTATAATTAGATTTTTTCTATCACGTCTAGATTTTGTGTAAAATGCAAATCACTTTTAGTAAAATTTTCTACCACGTCCAGATTTTGGTTTTAATCGGCTTAATGCCAGTAATATGAAACTTGCTTTTCAAGGTTAAAGCAATTTTTTTTGCCAACTATATACAAATTCGAACAATTTTGATAAATAAAATTTATCCCGAGTTGGCAACACTGAGTCAAGAGCATAGTAACGGGCAACGGCCCAACGGTCAGTCGCTACGTGACAGTCAACAGAACGGTTGTTGAAGCTCTCTGCTGATGAGCAAGTGACAGGTTGTGGTGACTTGTGTGTTTTTATAGCATTTGTTTTTGTACTACGGTGTGTATTTCTTTTATTTTGCACATCGTAATAATTACTTTCTACGTTTTTTCAGATATTGTATGGTAATTCAAAATGGCATCAAATAGACGTGCTTGTGTAAATCACCCAGACAACTTCTGCTTTGTCTGTGGACAATATACACCTAAGCCACAACGTAGAAACATAACAACAAAGATTAAACTTGCCTACAAGTGTTATTTTGACTGTAAGTTAGGAGACCAACAGAGGGACTGGGCACCACATATTTGCTGTGCACAGTGCAATGCAATGTTAATAGCTTGGATGAATGGTAAAAGAAAAGCTATGCCGTTCTCAGTCCCCATGGTTTGGCGTGAGCCGAAAATCACTTCAATGATTGTTATTTTTGTTTGACAAAGATTGCTGGTTTCACAAAGAAAAACAAATCAAAGATCACGTACCCAAACTGCGAATCAGCAATGAAACCAGTACCACATGATGAAACAAATCCACCACCAGTTCCACCAACAACGATAACAGACAGCAGTTCATCTGAAGATTCTGCTAGTGATATAGAAACAGGGAAAGATGGCATATATGTTCCAGATGCAAATATTTCCCCACATTTGTTAAGTCAAGCGGAGTTAAATGACTTAGTGCGCGATTTGGAATTACCAAAAGAAAAGGCAGAGTTGCTTGGTTCAAGACTTCAAGAATTTAATCTTCTCCAACCAAACACCAAAGTTTCCCATTTCCGCCATCGCCATTTGCAGTTTTCATCATTTTACTTACAGGAAGAAAACGTTTGTTTCTGCCACGATATCAGTGGTCTGATGCAAGGGATTGGCTGTCGCTATGATCCAAAAGAATGGAGACTGTTCATTGACTCTAGTAAAGCTAGCCTAAAGCTGTATTACTGCACAACGGCAATGAAAAACCTTCAATACCTGTAGCACATGCCACTGGCCTTAATGAGACTTATGAATCGATGAAACTGCTGCTAAGACTCATCAAATATAAGGACCCACACATGGAATATTTGTGGCGACCTTAAAGTTTATCATTACTTCTTGGGTTACAGTTGGGCTACACAAAGCATATGTGCTTTTTGTGTCTATGGAACAGCAGAGATGACAAGAACCACTACAAAAAACATGATTGGCCATCTAGAACTGAACATGTTGTTGGTAAATACAATGTGAAACACCCGCATCTTATTGACCCTCAGAAAGTACATCTTCCACCACTTCACATTAAACTTGGCCTTATGAAAAATTTCGTGAAGGGTATGGATCATCAAGGTAGTGGTTTCCAATATTTAAAGGATAAATTCAAAGGAATATTGACAGATGCTAAGCTAGAAGCTGGAGTTTTCACTAGACCACAGATCCGCAGTGTCATCCACGACTCATCGTTTCCATCTAACCTAAATGAGAATGAACTAGGAGCATGGACATCTTTCGTTGAAGTTGTCAAAAATTTTCTTGGAAACCACAAAGCTGAAAACCACCGTAAACTCGTAGAAAAACATGCTTAAATCTTATGAAATAATGGGATGCAGAATGTCTTTGAAAATTCATTTTTTACATTCTCATCTTGACTTCTTCCCGGCCAACCTTGGGGCTGTAAGTGACGAGCATGGTGAGCGTTTCCACCAACAGATCTCAGTTATGGAAAACAGATACCAAGGTAATTTCAACCCAAATATGATGGGAGATTATTGTTGGTTCCTGCAGAAGGAGAGCTAGTCATCCTACAAGCGACAAAGGAAGAGGACACACCAAAGTTTCACTTAAGAACAGGAATTTGCCTTTCAGTAGTAACAACAAAATACTAACGCGCTTTGGGTGGATGGTTGGGCGCAGGGGTGGTAACTCCGCCAGCGGAATTCCGCTGTCTGTCTTAAGCCAGAATAAAGGAGGAAAGACATCCCTGTTCACTAATTATTTAAGTATGCTTAACATAAAACGTGGCACGGAAAAGTAGCTTAGACGGCTTTCGTAATAGAAGCGGGTGAGAAAAAAAATGAAAAATAGGGGTTTTCGGTTACACAAAATCTGGACGTGATAGAGAAATTTTGATATCAGATCTGAAATCAGCATCAGCGCTTTAGTAGGAATCAGTAGTTCACGTGTCTGTAACAAAAAAAAAGTTGAAATTTGTTGCCTAGTGATATAATCAGTTACTGTTATTCAGATCGAAACTGTTAACAAGTTCTTTGTGTAACAATCGATAAGCCATTTCCCACTAACTCTCTCTGCCCCTCTACCTCGCTCTCTCACACTGTCTCAATCTTTTTCTCGCTCAATGTCAATAAATAAATATTTTTCACGTGTTACTTTCATGAAATAATTTCATATACAGGGTGTTTCAGGAGGAAAGGTCAATACTTCGGGAGGTGATAGTATCGGTCATTGTGAGAAAAAAAGTTCATATGAACATGTGTCTAATTCTGAATGGTTACGGAGATAGAGCTGTTTGAATCTGATGCGCGCGCAGCTTTTCCTCCTCCTTCCCTCCCCTATAACCTTGAACCATGTAAGCTGTAACGTAAGCATGTAACATAAGCCAATAGACAGCTGACTGTTGTGAGTGACATTGTTTGGTGTTTGAAGCAGTGTTAAGAATGCCACACACCTTCACACATGCCGCCGAATATGCAGATATGGTGTATGTCTACGGTTTTTGCGATGGAAGTGTAACAGCTGCTGTTGCAGAATACCGTCGACGGTTTCCGAACCGCAGAATTCCGGATCGAAGTGTGTTTACCAGGGTTTTCAACACATTGCGGGAGATTGGTACACTTCCCAGCGCTCATGTTTCATCTGAACGTGAAGGTCAACAAGATGTGGATGAAGTGGAAAACATTCTTTAGTTGGTAGAACGTAGTCCTACTACTAGCTCACGGAGAATTTCTACACGTCTCGGCGTACCACACACAAGAGTATGGCGAACATTATGTGAGGAAGGCTTGCATCCATATCATGTAGAGCGTGTACAACACCTTCAACCAGGAGACGCTGCCATGCGACTGGAATTTTGTCATTGGGTAAATTGCTAATCGCCGATTGCTTCGATTAATACTGTTCACCGATGAAGCTACTTTCACCCGTGACAGTATCAACAACACTCGTAACTCTCATCGGTGGTCAGACGAAAATCCAAATGCCACTGTGGAAACAAATTTTCAACATCGCTTCTCTGCCAATGTGTGGTGCGGTATCATCGATGATCAGCTGATCGGCCCTGTTACTTTAGAGAATCGTCTTACAGGACAAAGTTACCTAGAATTTCTGCAAAATGAATTGCCAGGACTATTGGAGGATGTTTCTTTGGCTACACGCGCTGGTATGTACTTTCAGCATGACGGAGTTCCTCCACATTCTACCCGTCTGGTGATGCAATACCTAAATCAAACTTTCCCTGGTCGATGGATCGGCCGCGGTGATCCCATTCAATGGCCACCAAGGTCTCCAGACCTCTCTCCGTTAGATTATTTTGTGGGGTGGATGAAAATCAAGTTTACAAAAGAAAGGTGGATACACGAGACGAATTGCTCGCGCGCATTTTGGATGCTGCTGCCCGTATAAAGGAACGTCAAGATCAACTCAGACGAACAACACGCGATCTTCGCACACGAGTTGCAAAGTGCATTGAGGTTGACGGTGGAATTTTCGAAAACGTATTGTAAACTGTAACAAATTTGTCATTTCTGTATCTGATACCATTCAAAATGCCAATGTTTAAACATTAAATGTTAGAAACAGTAATTGATTTCTCTTTCTTGATTACTATTAACAATGCTTTTGATTTGTAGATTCAAACAGCTCTATCTCCGTAACCATTCAGAATTAGACATGTTCATATGAACTTTTTTTCTCACAATGACCGATACTATCACCACCCGAAGTATTGACCTTTCCTCCTGAAACACCCTGTATATATATATATATATATATATATATATATATAATCGTGTAGATTCGTAAGTTAGTAAAGGTTTAAAGCTGCACACGGACTCTACAAACAGCTTTGTTAGTATTGTTACATAATGATTTAATACACGCGAGACTGGTGGGTGGGGAAGGGGAATGAGGGAGTGTGGAGGATGCTTGTGTAATGTCTATTTTTGTTTCAAATTCACTAGTATATAAAAAGTTGTATTGTGGTATCTGTTCATATAGACTTGCAGTAATCATAATGGAACCTTATTACTGTATAAGACTGGTAAACATGGATTTCAACGCTGTTCACGATCATATTAATCGTTTATTTTTATGAACACGGACATTACATTATAATTAGGGCCGTTCAAAAATTACCTAACGCTATTTTTGCTAAAACTTGACACCCCAGATCCCCCAGGAACGTTCTGTAACGCTAGACCAGGTACCCCCTAAGATGTTATGTAACACTTCCCACACCCCACACGTTACGGAACGTTACAGGGGGGGTGTCAGGTTTTATCAAAAATAGCGTTACGTAATTTTTGAACGGCGCCTTACCTGTATGTCAGTGTTATACGTTGTTGGACTCGGTTGTCCCCCCTCCACCCCACCTTCCCCCAGTTGGGGTACCTTGACTATCGCTGCGGCCTTGCCACATATATGGAGTCGCCTGTGAGGCGAGGAACATTATATATGCGGGCAACTGTACAATGTACATGGATCTATTAATTGATTTTGAATTATCAGAAAGAAGATATAATTAAGGCTCTAACACAAACACAGAAAACTCGGCGCCAGGGCCAGACACATGACGTGCCATGTTTCTGAAAAAAATGCAGAGAGAGTATAGCCGAGCCACTATATTTATTATGGAGAAAATCACTCGGCATCGGACAACTTCCAGTCCCATTAAAGAACGCGAACGTTGCTCCCTTATTCAAAGGAGGTAACGGAGCACCGCCTAAGAATTATCACCCAGTAACACTCATCTCCCACCTTATAAAGTGCTTTGAATGGGTAATTAGAGACAAACTTGTTTACTACCTACAAAAAAGAAATGATTCAATCCGAACCAACATGGATTCGAAACTGGAGGATCATGTCTATCGTAGTTAATATACCACAATGAGAAAATACTGCAGAAGTATTGTGTGGAAGTCAAAATATAGATGTAGGTAATATGACTGAGTTTGCTAAAGCCTGCGATAAATTATGATCATGAATTATAGCACATGGACTTAAGAAAACAGAATTCTGGAAATCTGGGATGAAAAACATTTAATTTTCTGGCTCAAAGAAGAATAAAGGATTTTTTGTTTTAGTTTTTTTTTAAAGAACATAAAGAGTTAGTGAATGGAGTTAAACCCGAAGTTTCAGGAATGACAAGTCTTCGCCTCCGTACCACAAGGTACGGTATTAGTTCCCTCGCTGTTTATAATAATGATTGCGGACATAGATGCTGACATTAAAGACCGTGTCGTAGTGTGCTTCACGGTCGTCAGAAAGATACGCAGAGAAACACCAAATGAAGGTGACATAGAAAAATTACAAAATTACACTGAAAAATTATTCAGGTGCTCGGAAGGCAACAATATGAAATTGAACGACTAAAAATTTCAATTCGTACGGTAACAATAAGGAACAACAGAATAAAAGGCGCGAAACATTGAAAGCCAAAGAGATAAAACCAAACCCGTGGGTCAGGAATCTTGGAGTAATAATGTCGTCGGATACAGAATTCCGAGAACACTATAACATAAAATTACAAAAGCTAAAAAAATAATGAAAATCATCTGGCGGAGTTTCCATAGCAGAAAAGCAAACATCGTGCCAAAAGTATGGGAGAGCTTAGTCCTAGAAATGACTGACTATTCCTCAGTACTCACAAGCTCATACAAAAAAAAAGATCGCGAACATCGAAGCCATACAAAGGACTTTTAAGATAGAGAAACGAAAGAAAAAACTAATTGTCACGACTATAATCCTTGAAACTCTACCCCTTGGAAAGGATACGTAAGGGATACACGTATAGAAAATACTCGAATGATATATCCCAAACTTTATAAATTAAATAAAAATACACTAGAATAAGAAAAGATGTAGATTCTGTACTATTCCGGCTGAGGTGGGACGGGGGCCCATGAAAACGAAAAGGAAAAATACTCTCTGAATACGAGGCTCAAAATTCTCTAGTGCGGAACCACCGACATGAATAATTTCAAGGATGAAAGTAGGAAGCAACTCTCTCCGACATCAAATCCCCCAAATAAGGGGGGATATTGTAAAGGGGTCGAACGCGGGTCGACCCTGAACAGTTGTTCAAACCCAACCAAAGTAACCAAATTAACTTATTATCTGACTAACTTTGAAATTAAACCTTAAAAATATGAAACCAAATTAAAAAAAAGCTCCACTAATTAAAAGTAAATTATCCATAATTGATAAATTATTAATTATTAAAGAATAAACTGATTTTAAGAATAAATTCAGTTTCTTTTTCTGAGAAACAGAAAAAGAATGCCTGTATTTCCTTTCATTAAAATAGAAGTATCATAGTAATGGGTTTTGCTCTCTCTCTCTCTCTCTCTCTCTCTCCTCTCTCTCTCTCTCTCTCTCTCTCTTAAAACAGTGTCATTTCGCACAAAATAGAAATACCGGTATATGTTTCTTAACGAGAGAGCTCTGTACTTAAAGATGTTGTACTATGTACGTGTTACCACTGTACGCGTAAAGTACATTCGTACATACCGGTACACACGCACGCGGCAAGACGTTTATTCATCTATCCTAGAGCGTCAAGTAACGAAATGTTTTGAATTATAGAAGAACTCTAGAACCCTAGAACTGTCAGACTAGAACTCGAGAGGCCTTACATTTTTCTTTGATCTTCTTCTTCTTCCATTTCAATCAGAAGTCGTTGGGTCTAAATCATTTTAGAAGGTAATGAACTCCATTTTAAATAGAAGTTTTAATCTGAAGAACAGCAGAAAGTTCTAGAGAGGAATTTAAACCCCGAACCGAGCCGCAATACGTATTAAAGATCTAAAGTAAATTAAGATATTTTGTTATACTATCCTATTTTACATTCGCACACTATTTAAAAATTTGTATACACACTAAATTACATTAATTCAAATATAATGAAAAATGCAGAGAGGGCGGTATCGTGTCTATTTATACTTGTCCAATAAATTCCCATCAAATCTTTAAAAATAAAGAAAATACAGTATAGTCTTTTCAACGAAAAACAATTCAATTTCATTTTCTATAAATACTTCTTCTCAGACATAGGAATATATATATATATATATATATATATATATATATATATATATATATATATATATATATATATATATATATCAGACATGGGGCTGAAGACGAAGCCAACCATTTAGAAAGTCAGGAAACCAAAACCGAAGCCGAAGCCGAATCTTATAGAACCAGGACCGCAAGACGAGTTCCATAGTTAACCTATTCTAAATTAGTGTAGGTTAACTATTTTTGGTTATTAGTATTACTAATAATCAAAAAGGCACTTAAACGAAAGCCGTTGTTTTAAGGAGCAAGTGTAGTTTACGTCCCCCTGACGCAAAAGGGGTCACAAACTACACTAGGTCAAAGTTGGGAAACGTAAACTACACTAGGATCTTTAAGAGACATTTTTTAAATGAATCCCTCAAATAAAACGTTAAAACTAACGAAAATATTACGATTTAACCCAACCAATCGCCAAAATAAATAAATAAATAAATATATATATATATATATATATATATATTGACGATAAATTAACGATTGGTTAGGTTAAGTCGTAATATTTTCGTTAGTTTTAACGTTTTTTTTGATTAGGTATACGCGGACAAAGTTGGGGAATGTGAACTACACTAGGATAATGTAGGGGAACGTAAACTACACTAGGCACCACAGGGGGACGTAAACTACACTTGCTCCTGTTTTAATTATTTTAATTACAGTAATGAACTTGATTACGTTAACAGTTAAAAGCAAAAGAAGAGAAATAGGAATTAAACAAAGGATCTTTTCCGTTTGGTGCCCACCACTAGAATTAAAATTAATTATTACCATCACGTGTACTTTTTTATGCTGATTTCAAAAATATATAATTATTTTCCGATAAATGAATAATAAAAACGTTACAGCCCTTTAACGTTTGAATTTCGTACATTTAAATTAACTGGTAGGTATGTATGTGTATGTTTGCAGAGATTGTCACGTTAACAAAAATAACAAATTGGATCTTTTCCGTTCTATGGGTACCATTGAAATGAGAGAAATTAATATTTTTTAAACTTATTTTGACTTTTTATTAATAATCAGTACATTTTAAATAGGAGAAATTTAATTTATTTAATTGGATCACCTGAAGATCAGGGCCCCCACCTTCGTTAGTTAGCTTTACAAGGCTAACTAACGAAAATATCATGACTTAACCAAACCAATCGTCAAGGGCGTACAGTTGACCTAACGACTGGTTAGTAGTGATGCACCGGAGGCAGATTTTGGCCGGAGGCTAGAGGGACGGAACCTCCGGCTTAGTGTTTTTTCCTCCGGCTGGAGGCTGGAGGTTCCGGTCAATTGTGTGTGTGTGTGTGTGTGTGTGTGTGGTCCATCGTCTCATCTATTTAGGGTTTATATATTATAGTCTTTATTAAGTCTTTAATAACTTAAACTTTATAAAAGTCGACTTTCTGTGCTTTGTGTGTGCTAATTTCTCTAAAAATTCTCATTGAACAGAATATCCTCAGGTTATGATGTCTTGTTGAATGCTGAGTAAAGTAGCCTATATCAAATCAATTATTAATACAATCACTGATCACTCATAAAATAAATTATTATTAAAGTCACTCCTGCAAAATGAAAAAGTAAACGTTTTCACTTTTCTTCTGAACCTATGATAAGGACATAGAAAATTGTGGATAATTTAACATTTAGTCTGTGTAGGTCTAAGAGAGTGATTACTGATTACAGTGATTAGTAGTAGTACAAAACAAATTCTGATCCTATTTACAAGCAAAACCATCTATCTAATTTTTTGTGCAGTGCAGATTTCAACTAATGACTGCCAGTGTCATATTCATAAAATTTTTAAAAAAATTATGTATTAATCAGCAGTCAAAAGTAAACTAATTTTTATATTCTTATTTCAGCTACTAGCCTAGGCCTTATTTCAAAAGCCAAATATCACACAATAGATATTGGGCTTTTTGTTTGTGAAAAAAATTAAATATAAAATTATTAGCCAAATATTTTACCTTAAGTAGGTATCCTCCCTTAAATTAGCATAACTAAGACATAAGAACATTTATTAATTTTTTTTATAATTGTATAAATTTATTAAGTTCTATAGAATTAACCCCCTAATGGCTTCTGGTGTGTGGCAATATTTCAAAATTTGTGAAAATGAAATCAGTAAAGCTGAATGTCTTCTTTGTCCTCCCAGTACTGCTATTCTGTCGAGAGGCAAGTCAGGCAACCCAAATAAATCATCCAAATATTTTAGCACAACCCCATTGATGGGTCATCTAGAAAGTAAGCAGCACAGTTTATGTTGCTATTAAGGAAAAAAAAATAATGAAAGAAAAAATTACATATAAAAGATCCCATGCTGATGATACAGTTCAAAATGTTGAGGAAACCCCAAGTACCTCTGCTTCAAATGCATTCTCTGTTTCTATGAAAAAAAAGAAAGTATGTTCAGCGTACATTGCTTGAGTTAAGTGAGAAAAAAAAGATATGGGATATAAATGACAAACGAAGCACTGAAATGCATTACACTATTGGCGAAATGATGGCCGTCGATAATCATCCATTTACTCTAGTTGAAAATATTGGTTTCAAAAGGTTAATGATGCACACAACTCCACAGTACAATATTCCATCAAGAAGATATTTTTCAGAGGAAATAATTCCTGATATACTGTATAATATGATAAGGTAAAAGGTAAACTTATAAATCAACTTGGTGAAATTGATGCATTATCTCTAACTTTAGATATTTGGACATGCTCACACAATAATGAAAGCTTTATCAGTTTATCAGGGCATTGGATTGACAAAGAATTTGAAAGAAACTGTGCAACACTGCAAATAAGCAGTTTCAAAGAATCTCATACAGCTGATAATATATCTAGCAAAATGGAGGAAATACTATGTGAATGGAAATTAAATAAGGAAAATATTC
Source organism: Bathynomus jamesi (assembly GCA_023014485.1). Lineage (NCBI taxonomy): Eukaryota > Metazoa > Arthropoda > Malacostraca > Isopoda > Cirolanidae > Bathynomus > Bathynomus jamesi. The sequence goes on along the minus strand of JAJOZX010000313.1, from coordinate 823,602 downwards.
GTATTGTCATAACAGATAATGCTGCTAACATAGCAAAAAGTATGAGAGCCACAGGGGTGAAAAATGAACCTTGTTTTATTCATACTCTGCAGCTGGTTATACACGATTGCATATTTTCTGAAGGAGCAGTAAAAGACATCATATCAGTGGCCAGAAAAATTGTTGGGCACTTCAGCAGATCAGCATTAGCTACAGCTAAATTGCCAGATATTAAAAAATCTCAAAAACTACCAATACACAAGCTTATACAAGATGTGGAAACAAGATGGAATTCATCATATTATATTCCTGAAAGACTTGTAGAGCAGAAAAGAGCCATAATAATTTATGGTTCTGAATCCAAAAATAAATTGGATATACTAACAGCATGTCAGTGGGATTTGATTGAAAACACAATTCGCCTGCTTCAACCATTTGAAGAGTTGACCAAAATAGCAAGTTCTGATGACAGTGATATACCATTTGTAATTCCTGCAGTAAATGCACTGCAAAAATACCTATCAAAAAGTTGGAAAGACAGTGGTGTCAAAACCATGAAATCAAATCTTCTAAATTCTATGAAAGAACGTTTTGGCTCTGTGAAAGAAAAGAAGGCATATGTACTTGCTACAGTTTTGAATCCACAATATAAATTACTACCATTTGATGCTATTCACCACAGTAAAATAAAGTTCTTGCTAAAAGAAGAGTTGAAATCTATACTGATACCACAAGAAGTTCAAGAACATATGATGTCTAGTTCTGAGTCTAATAAAGAAGGCAGTGACAGCCATTCCCAATCCAATTTAGAAACTTCCAACCTTCAAAAAGAAACTCATTCCACTTTTTGGAAATGTTTTCATGAAATGTTGAAAAATAAATCATCGGAAGAGGATAATCAAGAGCTAGAGATAATTGCAGAAGAGATTTCAGCTGGAGAATATCAAAGTCAAAAGGATGATAAAGTACATGGAAAACGAAGAATAAAGTCTACCAAAAGAAAGAGAAGCAGTAGCATAAAAAGAAAACAAGAAATTGAAGAAAAAATAGAAACTGATGTGGATAAATATTTAAGTACACCAATCATGGAAAGATCTAGTACTGGTTCATCAACAAGCAGCAACACTAAAAACAAAAGATTCAGGGCTCACATTTACCTGATCTTGCAAGAAAATACCTATCTTCTCCTCCATCTAGTGTATTTAGTGAAAGAATGTTTAGCCAGGCTGGGAACATTTATACAAATAAGAGAAATCGACTTTCTAAAGAACTTGCAGACAAGCTCCTTTTTCTGCACCATAATTTGCAAATAATAGATTTTAAATACTAATTAGTTCAAATTTTATATATTTTTGATTTGTAACTATATAATTGTCCAAGGTAATTTTGTTTTTGTATTTTGGTATACGTATCCAGACTATATTTCCTACCTTATGTCACAGAGGAATGATTTATTGTTTATTTTTCTTTATAAGCCACTACTTTCTAATGTGTTTCTTTTTTGTTCAATAAATCTATTAATTTCCTTGTTTCACTTTTTTAATCTTTTGATATATAGCATAATAAATAAGTAAAATAAGTAAATAACCCAAGGTTTATCTAAACTTTAAAGCTCAGTTGAATTGCCTGTCACATTTCCATAAATTTCATAATGGAGAACTAACTGCCTGGCAAGGTTGTTGCCCTAAATGGCATATGCCCTATATATACTTCCCCAGCATTTAGAGAAGACGAAAAAAATACTGCATTCAGCCGCATCATTTGCACGTTTCTCTGTATATTTTGTGGAAAACTCGAATTTTTATGTGTTCAGACATGTTACTTCTCACTCTAAGTGAAGTTTCATCGTGTTAATAATCTTCGTTTATTTCACCCTTACGGATAAGATGGAGGTGTCAGAGGAACACACCAGGCATATAATGCTTTATGAGTTTAGAAAAGGAAATAACGCGACTGTAGCCGCAAAAAATATTCAGGATATTTATGGGGAGGAAGCTTTAAATGTAAGGCAATGTCAAAGATGGTTCCAGAAGTTTAGGTCTGGTGGCTATAGCTTAACTGGTGAAGCGCGCTCGGGCGATCAGTAAGATAGGATTTGAATGAGAAAGCTAATTCCTTGAGTGACTTTGGTGTTTTATGTAACATGGGATCTCACCCATACCTGACACCCTTGTTATAACTTATAGGTATAGCTACATGTCAAGATGAGTCTTTCCTCTGTTTTACTGACTTGTAATTAGGGAAAGAAGAAATATATCACAATGATCCCATCCAAGTAATTGTTAGAAATCTTAGAACTAAAATATTCGGATAGGTGCAGAAATGAGGTTTTATAGTTTTGTAGAATTAAAACTCAAAGTTGTCAGAATTGAGTTTGGTGTACTTGGCACGCCGGAGTTTAGTGAGACCTCCGGCAGGAGCAGGAGGTTTTCTAAAGTGGCTGGAACTCCTGCTCGGCCGGAGCCGGAGCTCCGGTGCATCACTACTGGTTAAGTTAAGTGGTGATATTTTCGTTAGTTAACCTTATAAGGCTAACTAATGAAGGCTGGAGGCCCTGATCTTCAGGTGATCCATTTAATTTAACAGCTATGAACATAAATAAAAACAAAAAATATTTGTCTATTCTTCAAAAATTTGACGATAATTTGCGTTGAAAATTGGACGTAGGCTATAGGCCATCTTATTCTTAGTTCGCGCAAAAACCTAGGCTATATACATTCGTGACACTTTTAAAGCATAAAAGGAACAGAATGGAAGAATGGACTATTACAAAAATAATTACAAACTAACGAAAATACCACAACTTAACCAATCGTCAAGGGCGTACAGTTGACCTAACCGGGCATTCAATTAACCTAACCGAGCATTCAGTTGACCTAACTGGGCATTCAGTTAACCTAACCAGTTGGTCAATTTTAATGTTAATATATACATATATATATATATATATATATATATAATATATATATATATATATATAATATATATATATATAGGGTGTCCCGAAAGTCTTGTTACACCTGTGTATAATCTCGGAATATTAAATGATGTTTGCAGGGCCGTTTCTAGCCATTAGGGGGCCCTAAGCAGTATACCCATTTGAGGCCCCACCCCTCCATCCACCAACTCACGCCTTACTACATCACCTCAGCACACACATACAAAAAATGGCTATGTTAATAAAAAAACAATTATGAAACAATTTTAATGAAACATTTATGTCCAAAACAACAAATATGTACTTTCAGAAGACAAACAGAAAAAATATTCTATGAAATTCCTGAAAATTAGCTTATACATTATTTAGAATAAATGACACAGAACTATGTATAAAAAAATAATGCAATTATCAACTACCAAACAATTACTAACTCTACGATACAATCGTGTAATAGCTAACAGTTATACAGAACAGTTTGTATCTTCAAAATTTTTGCCTCCTAGATTTTTTCTGGGCGAAATCATCAATAACATCATCATATGAAATCTCCCTGCCAACGTCCTGGTTCATGCTTATGATGCCAAGGCCACTGAGGCGATCCTGCCCCATTGATGATCTGAGGTAGTTCTTGATTAGCTTCATCTTAGAGAAGCTCCTCTCGGCTGACGCTACTGTCACAGGTAGAGTGCAGGCAATTCTTAGTGCAACCCAGAGATTGGGGTATAGTTCCTCCAGTTGCTTCTGATGAATGAAGGAGAGAAGCTCCAATGCAGTCATGTTGTGTGAAGGTAAAGTCGGGAAGTTCTTAATTTCGAGGGCCAGTTCTCTTCCATCAAGATGGAGCTATGACCTGGGAGCCTGTCAAGGGGCCCCCTAGTAGCAGCGGGGCCCTAAGCGGCCGCTTAGTCTGCTTATGTCAGGAAACGGCCCTGAATGTTTGGTTCCAACAGGATGGAGCACCTCCCCACTATTCCTTGAGGGTTCGTGAATATTTAAATGAGGTGTTTCTGATCGATGGATTGGGACATTAAAATACAACATTAAAATGGCTTCCGAGAAGCCCAGATCTCTCGAGTTGACGAGTTGTGACAATGCATTATGGGGATATATAAAGGAAAAGTTTTCTCAAAACGTTATGATTCCAATGACGGACTAAAGGATCATTGGAATCATAATGTTTTTGAGAAACCTTTTCCTTTATAACCTTTATAAATTCCCATAATGCATTGTCACAACTCGAGAGATCTGGGCTTCTCGGAGGCCATTTTAATGTTGCATTTTAATGTCCCAATCCATTGATCAGAAACACCTCATTTAAATATTCACGAACCCTCAAGGAATAGTGGGGAGGTGCTCCATCCTGTTGGAACCAAACATCATTTAATATTCCGAGATTATACATAGGTGTAACAAGACTTTCGGGACACCCTATATATATATATATATATATATATATATATATATATATATATATATATATATATATATATATATATATATGATACACACAGACAGTGCATCGAACAAGGAACTCTTCTGGGAAAATTAAATCCAGTATAGTCCAAATAAGTAAAGGTAAATGACAAACACACTAGTTTTTCTTTTTCATGATGTTAGCCCGACGTGGGCAACGGGTCACTCGCAAAGAGGCCCCAAAAATATAGCTTCCCTCACCAGCTATCTGCAAAGCAGATAGGATCCAGCTTTGGGACAGGATCTAGGGGTTACACTTACAGCTACACCTAGCCTGCTATATCCAGAACCTCAATACAAGCAAAAGACTCGTTGCATTCGCGTCGGATTGAATACATCAAAGAAAAAGGGGTAAGTCACTATTGTATTTTTCTAGCCAGAAACCAAAACTTAAACTGCTCAACTGGCAAAATTGAGCGTCCACTTTTCAAGGCACATAACATGTCCGTTTCATGATGGGATTGAACTCAGAAAAAAAAACTACAGTGTTTGTCGTTTACCATTACTTATTCGGACTATAGTGGATTAATTTTCCCAGAAGAGTTCCTTATTCCATGCACGGTCTGTGTGTATCATGAAAAAACCTCAGGGGACCATTCTGAGTTCACTCCCATGTACAGTGCGTTCGAAAAGTCTCTCCACAGTGCTATGTTAAACGCATAGGAAATTGAAAAACTACAATGTTTTCATTCAACCATGATTTAGTGATTTTATTACATAACCTTTTGATTTTAAAGCGTGTGTTAAAAGTGTTTTCCACCATTTTGCAGGCACAGAGCAACTCGTCTACACTTGTTGTCAAACATTTTTTTTAAAGTGTTGGTTGACTGCGGAGAGACTTTTCGAACGCACTGTATATTGATATATGTATCATGTAACCTACTTTGCATAATAAATATCATGTAATCTACTTTGCATTTTTATTGCCCTATTATGCAAAATGTTCGCATTTCTCAAAAAAAAAAAAAATGTTATTTTCGTATTCAGAGGGTCAAAATGCACTACTTGTGCTATTTTAAAGAATCTAGTGGTGGGCACCAAACGGAGAAGACCCTAAACAAATAATAATAATAATAATAATCTCTTTTCTTGTTTATCCAATTAGACAGGCCTCGTTTCGTTATGTAAACAAAGCCTATATCAAGTAAACACAAACTGGATCAATATGAAAAAAAGGGTTAAACTCCGATATCCGGTGTTGAAAACTACTTATTGAATTTTAAGTTATTAATTTGGTTTAAAAATGTTACTTACTTAAAAGTTATTTTTTAACAAATTAATTAGTTAATAAAATGATTATTTGTTAAGCATTTTAAAATGTTATATTTCGTTTCATATGAAGTATTTTTATATAAACAGGTTTAAGAAGCAATTCCTGGATGTGGGTGCGTTTGAAAACTTACTTATTGGTTTTTAAAAAAATTAATGACTAGTTTTTAAGTTTTTAAAACCAATTATCGATTCGGTTCGTCTTTAAAATAACTTATCACGAGTAAACACTCAAAAATTCACTTTAAAAATTTTTGGCATTTTGTCGCATTCCCAAACTGCCCAGCTTTTGGTGACTTTTTCTAACTCGTTCTAATGCATGTTAGAATGATTTTCTCCTCTCCCCTTTTATCGATTCCCATTCCTCTATTAAATTTATAATGATTTTAATTTATTTATTTTGCTCAAATATATCTTCACAACAATATTTATTGGACTTGAAAAAACTTACTAAACTACTAAATCACACTGCAGTCTATATACCATATATTGGAGCGTATAAGTCTACGGTTCAGATTAGTCGATCCCCTAACTTTCAATTTCAGATTTAGATTCTAGCCTCTTCTGGGTGTTTAAGTCGACCACCAACTTGCCAACATAAAGAAGTAAAACTTTGTAAAAACCTTGTAAAAATTAGTTATCAAATCCTTCATAATCATCATCTGACATCATAAGTTCATTTATATATATCCTGAGATACATTTGCGAGTGTTTCGTCATGTGGCTCCACTTCAGATGTTGACCAAAAGCGAGCTAATGCAGGACTGAGGACCTATGACAGGTAGACCTGTCTTTAAATACGAGCTAAAATGGAAAGTGGAAGGTTAATTTTTTAGACTGGGCCTGTAAGTCGACTCCCTACTTTAGGGGCATAATTTTAAGCTTAAAATACCGACTTATACGCCCCAATATACGATACTGTAATAATAATTAATAATAATAATTAATAATTAATAATAATAATAATAATTCTTTAGTACAATTATACAAAAATATACTAACACTAAACACTTTTACGAGTAGAGAATAAAGATCACTTATGATGCATTGAGCTCACAACCTCATACTGATAGAGTCAGAAGAAGTTTGAATATTATTTGACATATTTTGGCACGCAATCTTTCATTTTGTCACACTATTATCCCCCCATCCAATTTGTCACACTTTATCACATCAAACAACCTTTTATATATCCTCTAAGGTCTATGTAAATGCTTATACTGTACTAAGGAGTTCCACTTAAAAATAAAAACGTGTAAGAGGGGAGTCCTATAGGAGAATACATGATTCTGATCTATTTACGTCTCTCCATGGATTATTATTCTTCACTCAGTTCGTGATAAAGGCGAGATATGAGAAAGGTTAGGAAATATTAACCTAACCTAACCTAACCTGGTCCAAAGTAGAAAAGCCGTGGATGAAAATAAGAATTGAGAATAGCATGAAATGGAAATACATTGATTTGAGAATCGCTTCCATCAAGATTATCATTCGCTGATTTTTCACTCTTGGACGCGGAATGAAATGGGCATGGCATTGAATGGGATGATACCCTTTCCATGCATGCAGAGGTTAAAACTCCACTGAACTACCGGACATAGAACCGAAAAGAGGTTAGGTTAAATTTTCAACTTACGAATATCTTCCTTGCTTTCCTCACTCCCGTAATCGACTACCCGTTTTTGATTTTTTCCCAAACCCGCCCATTCTCATTTTAGGCTTAGTTCATTAATGAGAAAGACAAAAATGGGAATGTAACACGAGGCAATTCTCGAATCAGTTCATTCCAATTTCCACTGTAGTCTTTCCCAAATGAAACTAATTTTATATATAGAAAATACTTCTCGTGCCCGCAATTTAACCTCTTTCCCAAATCAGGAATTCCCAAATGGGTGGGAATAGGAATGACACTGAATGGGAATTAATCTTTGTTTTTTTTTTTTTTTTTTTTTTTTTTTACTCCAGAGAGTCTTCCTTTTCACTATTTACTTAAACTCAATTATCCTCCATCTTCCCTATTTAAGGTTGTCATATGGCGGGCCAAAAACGTGCCTACAAAATGAAGAGCGAAACGACACTGCGGGCTAGAAATTGAAGCTTGGTACGTTTTATTAAAATAAATTGCGTGTTTAATATAATCAAGGCTGGATCTGCAAACACCAATTTAGGCCAAATTGACCCTGCGTAATGCCCCAACGTATTTCTCTTCTTTTAATTGGTTTTATATATCAAAGAAATTGCACAATAACTTAACCTTGGCTGAAAATTCTCCCCAATTTAACAATTAGAGTTAATGCCCAAGTAGGTCGAACATTTGTGTAAATTTTCGTTCGTGCTCATATTTTACCCAGTAGGTCCAACAAGAATTTATATTTTCAAATTTTTAATCACTTTCGTTTTCTGTAATAAATAAATAAATAAGTTAAATATATTAATTTTGCCTAAAAAGCCTCCATGCTTCCAAGGGCATATTCAAATGAGAGTACTGTGAATATATTACTGTCATAATAATATCTAAAAACAGTAAAACTCTGTCACTTGTATTCTTCTTTTAATAAAGTTTTGAATTTGAATTTGTTAAGGTTGGGGAAGTTCCACGAAAAGGTTTGAGAAAGCTCTTTTTTACCATATGCAATGATTATTTTTTCGAATTTCATCGGCGTTACGATTTTTTAATTAAAAAACTCGAAGTCAAGTAAGTCGTACTTCATGATACCTCACGCTTTCACACACCCAGTGATTTGTTTTAGGTTAGATTAGGTTAACCTGAGTTAACCTAACCTAACCTCAAAAAAGTTGGTCGTAAAGAACCCCGCCTTAATTGGTAAAATAAGTGGCTTACTATTGGCACTACTTGAGGAAAATATATATATACCGGGTGTTTCAAAAGTCCCTCACTAATTTGATTTTCAATTTTCTTTGCAGCTAATCGACCAACGACGTTCATCTTGTGGTAAACTCTTACTCAGTAGTTGAGAATTTTTTTGAGTCTACATTTGAAGTTTTGCTCCGTTTTCTTCTGCTACCATGCTGACTCTAGAGCAGAGGTGTAAAATTGCTGCATGGCAGGAGGTTTTTCAATCTGTGGTCGAAGTGCAGCGACGATTCCGGGCAGTCTACGGGCAGCATTATGCACCGGATAGGAACACCATCGTCGCCACCACCGGAAGTTTATGGAGACCGGATCCGTAAAGGACAAACCACGATCAGGAAGACCTCGAAGTGGGCGGAGTGAGGAGAATGTCGAAACTGTCCGTGAGGCGTTTACTCAGAGTCAAGGAAAGTCCATTCGGCGAGCTGCTGCGGAACTGAACATCAGCGCGACATCTATCCAACGGATTTTGCGGCGTGGTCTCAAGCTGTATCCGTACAAGATCCAGGTGATTCAGAAGCTGGAACCTCAAGACTACGATTGCCGGGTGGAGATGTGTGAGACACTGCTGCATCACTACGAAAGAGACCCATCGATCCTGGAGCACATGTGGTTCAGCGACGAAGCTCTCTTCCACCTTTCTGGTCGCGTCAATCGGCACAACACCCGCATCGCATCTGGGGAACTCACAATCCTGCGGAGATCCGTGAACATGAAAGGGACACGCCGAAATTGGTCGTCTGGTGTGCCATCTCCTCAGCTGGGCTGATTGGTCCGTTCTTCTTCCGGGATCAAGATGGAAATTCCGTGAACGTCAACGGAGACAATTACCTTCGTATGCTTCAGGAGTTCTGCATCCCCCAACTGTCAGCTGTAGCTGACATGCAAGAAGTCATTTTCCAGCAAGATGGTGCCCCTGCTCATTACTCGCGTGAGGTTCGCTCATTTCTGAATAAGCAGTTCCCGGATCGGTGGATTGGTCGCCGTGGTCCCATCGAATGGGCTGCTCGCTCGCCTGATCTTACCCCCATGCTACTTCTTTTTGTGGGGCTACATTAAGAGCAAAGTGTACGCCACCAAGCCGCGAGTCCTCCCCACACTAGAAGAACGGATCAGGAATGCGTGTGCTTCTGTTACTCCCGAAATGTTGTCCAATGTCGGCCAAGAATGCGTAAAACGGTGGCTCGCTTGTTTCGAAAAAGACGGTGCCCACGTTGAGGTGTACCAGTGACTTTCCAGTAGACTTATGAAGCCAAGTTTGATGCCACCAAAATTCTCATGAATCGTAGACTCAGCAACCAAATTGTCATTTGGTTCCTCTTGTAATTGCTATTTTAATAAAATTTTAAAAATAATGAGGGACTTTTGAAACACCTTGTATATATCGTATTTTTCTTCTGGGGAGAAAGGTTCCGGAACTCTGTTATAAATTTCCTACAACTTTTGCCATTTGTTACCCCACCCCACCCCGTGACTATCCCAATCCCCCCAAAAAGTGTTCATCCTATTCCTTAAATTTTGTCATGTAACCGGAAAAAAAAATCAAACCGGAATGAAAATAAAAAGTATTTTCAGTTGAAATGAAATGAAAAGGTTTATTGGCAGACTATAGTCCATATGACAAATATTAATAATACAATGGCAGTTCACATACTAAGGATAGAAATATATACAATTAATTAGAAATAATACAGTTATGTCGAAGTTAAGCGGAACTAGAGACAGACGTTTTCGTACCATGAATTTCATAGCTTAGAAGACAAACGGCAGGACTCATGGATAGCTTAGATAATCGGATTGGTTGATTTTTTAATTCTTTGTATTAGACTGTATCAAGCACGTCGTGTTACCTCCGGCAAGCTCGGGACATTGCGGGTAGCAAACATTTGCGAAGCTGAGCATCTCGGGGTAATTTATGTAGGAGTCTAAAAGATCTGTTGTTCAGCAAATTTAGGGTTCTGCCAGAACCTTTTTTTATAATTCACACAGAGTTGCTGTCCGTATATATTACTGCTGAACGTAAGAAAGAGAGTGTCTTTAGCTTCACTTGTACAGAACCGGAAGTTCCTTATAGTCATATTCGCTTCGAGATTGTTTTCTTATATCTGAGTCATCACTCAAGGAGCTGGTGATAGTTTGACCCAAATACTTAAACTCTTGTACTTCCTCAATTACTTCACCTCTCATTTTAAACCTAATATCAGCTGGCTGATTACAGCTTTTAGGATGAAATTGCATAACCTTAGTTTTTGTAACATTAAAAAGAATATCATGTTTCTGCGAATACACTTCGCAGACATTTAGTAGCCGATCCAGACCTTTAACAGAGGGACTTATTAACACCATATCATCGGCATAAACTAAGTTATTTATCCTTGTGTTATCTATACAACATCCCACTGTTGCCTCATTAAGTGAAGCAATTAATCCGTCAATATACACATTAAACAGCATAGGAGATAGCAAGGAGCCTTGCCTAGCCCCGCAAGAGGAGCCAAAACATTTGGATAGTACATTGCTCCACCTAACCGTAAAAGATTGGTGGGAATACCAAAATTTCAATAAATTTAATATGTACATGGGAACCTTCCTGTCTTCTAGTTCTTTAAATAAAATACTGTGGTTCACTCTATCATATGCCTTACTTATATATAGGAAACAGCTATAAATAGTTGAATTACTGTCAGTGTAATTAAATATTAAAGGAAAACAAACACATATTAAAGCCAAACACATTTTACTACTGGGCATAAAAAAAATACTAAAAATAAGATTGGATAAACCTGTTAAAACGGCTACAGTAACAGTTTGGGCGTGCATTGGTTACTCAGGACTCGTTTTCTTTGACATAGCGAGAGATACAATGGATATAAAACGCTATTGCCAGGTATTGAGAGACAAAGTTTTGCCACAATTTACTAATAGCGTTGGCAGGAATTGGCTTTATTAACATGATGGAGTGCCGCCACATTACTCTGCAGCTGCCCGTGAGATTCTGGATACCAACCTTGAAGATGGCTTGGGCAGCGAGATCCCATCGAGTGGCCAGTCAGATCACCTGATTTAACCCTATGTGATTTCTGGCTTTAGGCTTATTTGCGTGACAAACTCTACATTCCTGGTTTCATCTCTCCAAATGTGAATGCCGTTGGCCGCAGAATAGATGAACAACTGAAAAGGAACCCACTCGATATGTTCAGAAGAACAATGAAGAGTTTCAGAGAGAGAATCCACAAATGTATCATAGCGAATGGAGAACTCTTTGAAGATTAAATTACAATTTAACAAAATATTTGCATGAATAAAATTCTGATAGACTTTTTGTTTGATTTGTTTCATCATTTGAACACCTATCTGTATAATGTTGCTAACTAAATAGTTGTATGTACGAGTATAAAATCCTCACAGACTTTTCTCCAGAGTTGCCAGACGTCCGAATTTCTGCGGGATGTTCCGACTCGCTAAGTAAAATCCCGAGTCCCGAGTCCCGAGCTAAATAAGTTCTTGAAAGAGATGTCAGATGTACAGTCAAATCAGAAATGTGACAAAGTGGGTATAATTTTTCAAGAATTATCTCAATGCAAATAATTTGTTCAAAGTAATATGTTTTGTTTTTTTCAATTCCCTATTCAAATGTGATTTCGGAACGGATATTGTTTGATGAGCACAGCTTGGTGCAAAGAACGGAACAAATTACTTTTAACAAATTTCCAAAAAAAATTTAAAACTGAGCAATGGGTTGAAGTTCTAAGCAAAGTCAAGCGAAAAGTATCTATAAATTAAATGGTCAGAAACAAGACTATGAAACTAACTTGAAATCTATATTTCTATGATTAAATTAGGTTCCCCATTTGCCAAATTGATATAATCTATTTTATTTTTAATGATGTTATTTCGTAATAAAAATGTCTTACCATTATTTATTTTATTTTGAGCGTAAAATGTAAGTAAATATGCTGTATAATATCATAGAAGCGAATTAGAATAATTATGTTGTGGCGTCAACATTAAAGGTGTTATTCTTTCTAAAAATAGGAATTATTTTGTGTTGCATTTCTTGAATTGTTCTTTATGGTTTTGTTGGGTAAATAAACAATTTTTTTTATGTAGTTTGTGGGTAGTTATTCTGTTATTTTAAATTTTACAAGTTGTGTAAAAAGAAAGGTCTCGTGTCCCGACTTGAGAATTTCAAAATCTGGCAACCCTGCTTTTATCTCTCTCTCTCTCTCTCTCTCTCTCTCTCTCTCTCTCTCTCTCTCTCTCTCTCTCTATATATATATATATATATATATATATATATATATATATATATACAATGTGGCAAAACATATTCCGTTAGTTTTTATTTCTTAAAATATTTTTTTTATTTTGCTCAATACAATAGAAAATCAATTTACATATATAGTCTCAATAAATTATATTTTATATATTTATAAAAACAAACTAATACTATGTATATATGTATGTATAGTTTAAATACACCAACTATTTTCTTTTAATTAAATTTTTAACTACGAGCTACACCATATATGGGCTTAAAAACTTTTTTCAGCTTTTTTATATTTCAGATTAAAAATATAGATAACTAAGTAGCCACTAATGTTAATGTTGCTAAATTTTATAAAAACAAAGAAAAATATTCATCATGCGGGTAAAAATTCTAAAAGATTTTATATTAATTAATGTTAGGCCTTGGCTCTAGAGCGGGTGTCAATGGACTATACTATAGTGTTTGCGCCAAAATTTAAATTGTTAGCCAAAATGTGTTCATTTTATATCGTTTCGTTTGGCCCAAATAAGAGACAGCATTTCACTTCTACAATAAGTTAAGTTAGGTTAGGTTAGGGTACATTAAGTTAGATTCGGTGAACTCTCGAGTAAATTTATAGAGCCTAAAAACTTAGCGTAATCGAACGATATGGTTTGGCCAAAACGTAACGCTGGAAACTAATACATTTTGACGCGAACGCTATAACGCAGTTTCTGTAACTACCAAGGTCCACTATCCACACTTTCCAGTCCGATTGTCCGTATGAAATCCGTCGGCGGTCTGGATTCAGACCGCAGTCCGCTTATTGGTGAACCCCCTGTCCCTCAGGATATCTAAGATATTCAACGTTCTTCTACAGTTTTCGTGGCTAGTAGTAATGAGGGACGGAAAAGTATACCCCATTCAAAATCCGAACCATAGCGTGATAGTCTCTATTAAAGTACTTATTGATACGTAATTAATATTATAATTTAAACTAATAAATTACTCTTAATCATCAAGTCAGTATGGTCCTGTATACGATATGGCCAAAGGTTTTCTGCATTATTTGATCCCAGTGAAGTTGGTATTTTTTTAAGCTTTTAAGTAAATCACATCTGTTCATTTTAGAGGTCTTCATAATAAATAAATAAATAAATAATGATAATAAATTAATCTTAATACTCCACAGTAACAATCTTAATACGAGCTTAAACTATGGCAAAAAAAGGTTTTACATTATTTGATCGCTTTTAGGTTTATATTTTAAAAAATAAACTTACTTTTGAGCAACATTTAAAAAACAGGTTTTTGAGGAGTCGCTTTTTTTACTATTTTTGTAAAAAACAAATCCCCAAAACACGTCACAACATTAATATATATAATATATATATATATATATATATATATATATATATATATATATATATATATATATATATATATATATTCAAAATTCCATACCAAAAAAGGGCGAAATTTCCAAACACCGAATAAGGAAGCCTATTAAAAATATTTATTATTTTCACAGAAAAACTAAAAAAAATAACATATTAATAAAAATAATTTGAAGATTTTTTTTTAATGAACAAACCCGTTTTAAATTTTCCTTTTTAAATGTATATTTATATTCGTCTTTAAAAAAATTGCAATAATTTATGGAATAATTAACGTCTAATTATGTAGTTATGTGCCCATTCAAGATTTTATTTGTATTAAAATTTAAAAGTTTGTTATTACCTCGTCTGTATATGAATGTTAAATGAGAATCAGTTCGCTACTAATTAATACGTGTGATAAATACATATTATAAATTACGGTGCACGTCCTCATTTGTTCAAATGCTGTAACACGCAACTATTTACAGTCAATATGTATATACACTGTACTGTAAAGTTGCCGCACTATATAACTCGTTTTACGTCAACTGCAACTAATTAATTTACTGGGGTTGTTTAACCTCCTTCGCAACATCTAAGGTCATACGACGGAGGGGACCTACAGCTTTACGCGCGATCCGAACCACGGGTCGCTACATAATCCGGGGGTGGAGAACGGTCTCCCATTCAACTACTACCGACCCAATGTCGCTTAACTTCGCTGATCTCCGGGAAGCGGTGTTACGACATACGACATTGGCCACGACGTAGCCCTCGCCTGCAACTGATAACGTAAATTCATTAATTGGCTTCGTAGCAAATTATTGGACCTTCACAGACATTTTATTTCTCCTTCAAATGTTTCAAGATCATATTATCCAATCTTCAAAGATTATCTTCATGTGGTCTGTTAGAAATGGATTATCATGTTAATTATTATTATTATTATTATTATTATTATTATTATTACTTCCTTGTTGTACTATCATAGGCTGAAAGGTCATTCATGTTTGGATTGCTATAGTCATCTACTTTTCAACTTGTGCCAATACAAGAGAAAAATAATAATGATATTAATAAGGTGTTGTTTTATTAGTCCTTCAAATAGCATGAATATACACAGTTCATCCCTGTTTACAGTTTACCTTATTTTACAGTCTTGTCTTATTTTTAAACGGTATGTGTACACTGAAAATCACGTGTATGTAGTGGAATGTATTAGGATATAGATATATTAATATATCCTGCATATAATACAAAAGTCCCTATAGATTCTACACAGAAAAAATATTTGGTTGAAACACCAAAAACATATGGTTTACTATTTGACCACCCATTTGAAGGGTTTAATTCAATCCTATGCAATATACGCAATACGTACAAATCTTTACATTTTAAGACATTCAATACATTCATTCACAATATATTGTAGCGCATGCAAACGTACGTTATTTAAAATTAAAGTTATTGCATCGAGTATAAATAAAATGTAGTATGTGCGCATAGATTCTATTTACACAAGGATAAGGAGCCCCATGTACATGTATATCTGGATGTATACACGAGTAAAACGAATAGAGCCAATCTTCTGCAGACTGCAAATAGTTTCAACAGTTTATAAGTCTTTATATGCAGTTGTCTGTATGGTTAATCAACGCTTATTTCCTATCATCTCTTCAGTTTAAACATGCATTCTTCAACATCCTCCAATTATAAAGAATTGATACGCTAATTGCGGCTATTTATAACAAACTCTAAATCTTAAGGCAGCGCAGATGAAAACGGCTCCCAAAACAGACTAAACATACTAATAAGAATACACTGTCCTCGTCTGCAAAAAGTCCATAAATGAAGACTTTTCGCAAAACATAAAAATTGCAAAAAAAGTGCCTTCGCGATATTCAATAAATTCTATTTTCGTGTTCAGTATTTAAATTTCATTTTACTCCAAAGGTTTACAATATTTATTTCCTTTTCACTTCGGTTCTGAACATTTTAATGAATGCCTGATTCGCTTAAAAAATCTTCATAGATGAGGAACGAATACATTTTTAACGGTCTTCGTATCAGTCAAAGAAGTCGATGTTAAAAATCTTCAGCGGGGTTGAATAAAAATGAAAGAACCAACCGACCATGCAGGAAACGACTTCCCACTAAACACGTTTTTCTAATAATTTATTGAAACTAAAGGTAAGAATTTATTTTTATAATAATAATAATAATAATAATAATAATAATAAATTAGTTAATTATACCTTTTCCGTTATAAAATAGAGCAACGTTAAAGAAGAGACAGATGGCTTAACATTAACATTCACATTTATGTATAAAGGAGTCCTCATCCATAGTTATTCTCTCTCAACCATTTCTGTAATCATTTATTTTTTATTTTATTTTATTATTTTCTTTTGCGCAAATTCGGTCGGAGTGATCTTTCAGAATGTTGGACAATCAACTCCCGAGCTACAGGATTATGATTTTATTCTTGTCTCGCTGTCAGAGTTGCGAAGTTTTCCACGAAAATATTATGAATCAGAATAATTTAACGTGGAAAATTCCCACTGTCATTCGCGGTCCGAAACTGAGAATCCTAAACTTGGGAAAACACTTTCCTCGTTTGGAAATGACTTGAAGTGAAAAGAAACAAACGTACCGTAAATTTACTCCAGTTTAACGTAACCCGAAGTGGGAAAGACGTGGGTGAGAATGGGAATGACATGAAATGGGAAGAGGCCGATTAAAAAAAAAAAAAAGACATTCTCACTTTTGGACTTCTTCAACCAAGAATAAAATAAGTGACCAAGCGTGAAAACATATTATGGTATGTTCAAATCAAATTGGATTGATGAGCTCATGATCAGCCTTCAACTGTGTTTACGCATTTACTAACAATGAAGCTGCTGCTCTCCAAATTTAATATGGGAACTTTGAGCTCCCCCCTACCCCCGACTTTATCGCAATGCATTCCTACGATCTTCCACTGTGTCACGGTGGAAGAAGGGTTCGCCTACCATCCTAACCAAATGAAAAATAGATCTCTCACCCGAGCATTGGCCGTAGTTCTTGAAATTAACGTTTCCTTCTTTGCAGTAGGCCCTCATGAACTCACAAAGGGATTTGAAGGTTTTTCCGTTGGTGCCACAGATTTTGCTTTCGTGTCCTGGGGTATCCTCGCACTCGTCCACGTCGTTGCAGTCGAGCAATCTCCCCAAAATCGGCTGAAAAGGAAAGACAAAAGTTGTAACCTGTAGGTGCCCTTCCGTTCTAATTAATAAAGATTCGCTCAACGTTTTTGCTTCACAACGGTCTTCTTTTTCCCAAGTTAAAAAGAACTTTCATATTTGCCGTTAGCTAAATACAGTGTGTGTGTGTGTGTGTGTTAATAATGTACATTATCGTTATTTAATGTATGTTAATATGACCTAACTTGTGACTACTGCCTGACATTCAGCAGTTTGAATTTCAGTAGCCTAATTTATCATTCTAAACGACAATTTACGATCTCAGACGCGTCCGCTTATAAAAACAGGGACTCATTTGACTCCGCGCAAAAAATGAAGAAAATGCAATACACATAATGATATAGTTATTAATTTTTGGTTACTGTTTAATACTTAAACTTGTAAAAGAAAAAACATTTAATGAATGCTGACATAATATCTACATTTTAATATATATATATATATATATATATATATATATATATATATATATATATATATATATATATATATATATATTGTCCCTATAAAATATATATTCTGCCAAAGCGGGGTATTCTTACTTTTTATGTTGGACTCCATAATTTTTAGATTTTATTTATTTAATTCCTATATTGTTCTAAGGTGTGTTGCAAAAGTCGTTGGGTTTTTTTTCAGAAATTTTTTCACGTTCTTATTATATCTTGCTAAAGAAAACGTAAATTTAGTATAGTTTGTTCAGGAGGAGGAGAATGTAGTCACCAATCGACCAGGGAAGTACTCCGGGAGGGACGTTAGGCAAGAGACAGTGTGTGTTGGAACTCCCGTTTCTCTTCTCACTGTCTTCCTTAGCTGATCTTTTTCCGTATCTCATCTACCCTACGAGCATTCCAGCATGCTCGCAAACACACTCCCTCTAGTCTTCACTACACATACATGCATCTTACACACTACACAAATTTTTCAAAATTAAAAAGGCATCGTTTTTAAGCGCCTCGGAGTTTACTGAGGAGGGGACCATAAATGTCCCCACTTCTGGCTCCCCCGCTGCCTGTACCGGGGACGCAGACCCGGCAGCGGGGCTGGTTCTGCTACTACTTATTCGGGATGTCCTGGGCCCCTGCCTGACTCACTTTTCATAAACTTCTGCAACATTCGTGGCCTTTCCTCATTTTTCAATCTGTTGAACCACCACCACCACCACCCCTCCTCTAAATCTCATCTTCTCCTCCTCACTGAAACCCAGGTGTCTAAGACGACTGAAGCCAGACATGGGGTAATAGTAATAGGTAATAGAATAGTAATAGACTATTACAGGATTTTTCAAATAATAGTAATAGATCATTTTTTGGCTGTAATAGTAATAGAAGGCAAAGTAATAGATAATAGTCTATCACTTTTCTATTGCAGTGGCAATGGACATATTATGTGAACAAAGAACAGAAAAATAAACTAAATCTACTCTAAACTAAAATAAACATGTATGTGAACTAATATTGTGGCAAGTTTTTCCTTCAATAAAGTAAAATTTATCAAGACCTACAGTCTCTGAAATTGTAATAACTTAGTCGAAAGAAATATTTGTTGTTTGGCTGCCGCTCAGCCTCATCTTAGATGCATGAGTGCAGAGCCCTCTGCCGCTCAGCCTCATCCTGGATCCATGAGTGCAGAGCCTTCTGCCTCTCAGCGTCATTCTGGATCCATGAGTGCAGACTGCAGAGCCTGATGCCTCTCAGCCTCATCCTGGATCCATGAGTGCAGAGCCCTCTGCTTCTCAGTCTTATCCTGGATCCCTGAATTCAGATACTGCTACATCGCCAGCTCAATACCATCTCACACAGGGTACCCCCAAGGGGCCTTGGTGAATCGGGATGCTGGGAATGCAGTCGGGGGTCATGATGAGGAGGCATCTTGGACAATAGTGGTAAGGAGGGGCCAGAAGCGAGTGATCCCTCCGAGAACTGCAACCACTGCAGTAGCTAATGGTGGTGATCCTTCAAGGGGGTCTGGTCCCACTCATGCACCGACTAGAGGGAGTCAGCCTGTGGCAAAGGCTGGCAGAGAATGGTGGGGTATCATAGGGGCTGCCAAAACAGATCGTATGATGGCTGTACCAACGAAGACCGCAAACATTTTCGTCTCGAGATGTCGACCTGATCTTATGGCCGTGGAGCTGCAGGCATTTGTGGAAGATAAAGTAAACCTTCAGGTTACATGTAGGAAAATTGACTCCAGATGGACTACGTACAGTTCCTTTCAAATTACAGCAGTCTGTGATGATCCAGGGGCATTTATGGATCCAGCAGTATGGCCGGAACGGGTATATGTACGGCGGTTCTATAAGGGAAGAAAAACACCTGCAGCCCCTCTCGCAAGTGCTGGAGAGGGTAATTATGGAGACATCATGCGTCGTACTGTGGAGGAAAATCCAGCTGGGTCTAATGCTGTAACTGCTGTGCCTGGTATAAGTGGAATTCAACATGTAGAGATGGCTGGCAGTGACAGTTTTGATGTATAAAGATCTTAGTTTTGACATGTATATAAATTTAAGGCATTTTATAGCCCTCAGAAACCCGCCTTTGAGTATGGTTGGCGCAGAGTAGGGTGGCCATTTCTAAAAAGGAGGACACTGCGTATGTGGCCGTACGTTAATATATATATATATATATATATATATATATATAGAGGGTGTCCCAAAAAAACTATATACTCTTTATAGCAGGGGTGGGGAAACCCTCGCCCGCGGGCGAAATTTCGCCCACGAGCTAATTTCAATTCGCCCGCTTAGGTATTTATTATTTACTAAAAATTATTTATTTACAGCCCAGCAAATAGCCTTTTAAAATACATCTTATATACAGCGTGTCCCAAAGAAATGTATACCCACTTTGTTCGATAATACCAGCTATGAGGATAATAAATATATTACTTTTTATATGTTTTTTAATAAAGAATTTTCTTCTGAATCTAAATATGCAATTATTTTTATTAAAAATTGAAAAAAAAAAAAGTTACAGATGTTTAAATTATAATTATTATTTTCGAGACTTCATGTGCGATATTTTCTAATATTTTTGCACGTATACGAGATAAGTTTGAAACCGACGGCACTGTGCAAAACTTACAAAAACAACGTTCTGGAAGACGTCGAACATCTTAGATAAAGTGTCATTTAACCATGGAATTTGTAAATTTTTTGAATTAACTAATAATTACAACATTTATGCTTCAATATCAACAGTCAACACTAAACATAAGTATCTCAAAACAGTCGGTTAAAATATTAGAAAATATCGCACATGAAGTCTCGAAAATAATAATTAGAATTTAAACATCTGTAACTTTTTTGTTCTTCAATTTTTAATAAGAATAATTACATATTTAGATTCAGGAGAAAATTCTTTATTAAAAAACATATAAAAAGTAATATATTTATTATCCTCATAGCTGGTATTATCGAACAAAGTGGGTATACATTTCTTTGGGACACGCTGTATATAAGCTTAAAATTTGCCAGACGCCCGCGGAGGTGTTTATGTTATCGATTTTCGCCCTTGGTACTGAAAAGTTTCCCCACCCCTGCTTTATAGCATCATATATTTTATAATTTAAAAAAATATATATATATATATATATATATAATATATATATATATATATTGTTATAGCAATTGCCAATGAAAGGTAAATTAGTAATCTAAGTGATCAAAATGTTATAGCGAGTTGTTTGCATATAAAATTTAATTAACTACGCCAAGTGCTCAAAATGTCCATGGTGTAGTGGATAGCATATCTGACCGGCAATCGGATGATCTCGGATTCGATTCCCGGGTGGTACCTCATTTTTCATTTGTTCGTTCTCCCTCCTCATCTTGTGCGGAACGCTCTTCTACACAAGCGTCGTTCTTTACATTAATTATGTGTGTTGTTTGCAGTTAAAATGTATATATGTACGGCATGCGAAGGTGCCCCCTCAGGGAATTGGTTTCTGCTCGTATGTAGGAGAATTACAACTGCTGATTGGTCGAGGTCCATGGTGTAGTGGATAGCATATCTGACCGGCAATCGGATGATCCCGGGTTCGATTCCCGGGTGGTACCTCATTTTTCATTTGTTCGTTCTCCCTCCTCATCTTGTGCGGAACGCTCTTCTACACAAGCGTCGTTCTTTATATATATATATAACTGAAAGAAATGAATATTCATTTTTACTCCTTGGGCAGACTGACTGTCCTACTCGTAGTCATGAAATTGAAAACAAATGCGGCTTATCAGCAGTGTTGCCAACTACATATAATAAAAATACGTTAACGGTTTTTATGGCCTTCATTACCCGCTATTTTAAGTGTACCTGAGGTAATTTATATAATTCTTTTTAGCCAGACCCCAAAAAGGAGGACAAATTAACGTCCGACTCAAGGTGGCTCCGGATGGAGGACAGAGTGCTCAAAAGGCGGACTGTCCGGCCTAAAGCCGGACGTCTGGCCACCCTATCGCAGAGTCATTGTTTATTGAAGGGGGAAGCTTCACATTAAGTGCTCTGTGATTAAGTGACTAACCACTTATTTTAAAACAGCTAAAGCTGTATGGTTAATTATTCTGTTTTTGGATTGGTTCATGAAAAATATCTCTTTGGAAGACTGCCCATATCTACCCTTGGTTATAATTTTGAACAGTGCTTTGTCTTTAATAATAATAATAATAATAATAAATATATATATATATATATATATATATATATATAGGGTGAACCAAATGTAGGTGGACAGTAAATGATAACGTTTATTTTGAGAATACATATTTAATTTTTTGTATACTATAATACAAAATAAAATTTAAATAAATTTAGTTATAATATTTAATATAATAAAACACAAACACCATAGTTATAATGAACACCATAGTTATAATATAATATAACACAAACCGTATTAAACCTACTGTCCACCTACTTTTGGTTCACCGTGTATATATATATATGATTTTAGGTTATCCCTTGGAGTTCACATACATACAATTCCTCTATATATAAGAGAAGCTTTTCCGTACACACCCAGTGGCGGCTCGTGACTTTCAGTTATGGGGGTGCTGCCTCAGAAATTGCGAACAACTGTGTCGATTATATATATATATATATATGAGAGAGAGAGAAAGTCGAATAGATAAATAGATAACTACTCACTACTCAGTCATAAAAATAAGTAAAATAGTATCATAAAATCAATTATAGGGTACTTACGCTTAACGGGTAATTTCGAATTTGCCAAAAATTAACTTCAATCTCACGACAAAAAATAAATGATAACGAATCATTGATAAATGCAATTCGGAAATTAAATTTCGAATTAGCAAACGATACAGCAACACAACTACCACGTCAAACAAACAAATCGGCACTGCTCTGTCCACAGTGCTTTGGATCCTCTTAAACCCGCGATTCTGACTCGCTCTTCGTACGTCCGCCACCGAGGTTTCAAGCGTTTCGAACAAAATCTGGAACTGTTAAGTACGCAGTTCCACGGGAAGGCTGAAGTTACTTTCGTGATTCATTCGTTCGGCATTGAAATAGTTTAAAGAAAAAAGGATATAATCTGATTTAAAAACTCAAAGTTCATTGAAAAAAAACAATCAGAGAGGCTACTTTAAATATTTAAATATAAAGATCATAAGCTCATGGGGTACTGCAGTTCCGCAGTGCCTACCAACGAGCCGCCCCTGCGGCATATATATATATATATATATAGCCTCTGTTCTCACTGTAGTAAGCTAGAATTAGAATGTCATGTCATGGTCAAAGCATCAGATTCTCCCAATTTCATTTGGTTTATCACCTGATGGCAGGCACTATTGCTATATGAAGAATTTTAAATAATTTTCTACAGCGGATAAGTTTCTATATAGCTAATATTACAGTTTTCTTATTTAATGTGTATAGGAAACACGGCTGTTTATTGTTATTATTTTAAAAAATAATGTAGCTTAAATTTGGGTAGGCTACTTCAAAATATATAATAATGTGCTGCATCATTTCTTGATGTACTACAGTTGTTAGCATGTCATATGTCTGAGTCAAGTATGGCTTAGTTATCATTTTCTTATACCAATCCTTTAACACTCCATTAGTTATGTGGAAAAATATGTTGAAATATTAATGGTAGATAGCCAATTAGGTGCGCCTAATTATAGTAGCTACTTTTCATTAACTTAAAACATTCATTAATCAGCTTGTTACTAGTTCTATGTGCCCCCAGTTCATCTTCTCTAACCGACAGCTCTGGAACATTCTCCCTCTTCCCATCTCTCCCCTGTCTATGAACTCCACTATTTCAAATGCAGAGTGCCTAGGCACCTCAAAAACCTTGAGCCTTTTGAGAGCCTACAAATCATTCAACTTTCACTATGCTCCAATAATAAAAACAAATTCCAGCAGACTTTCTCACCAGAGATTTATTTCACAAGTTGTTGAGGTCAAACAAAGCCTGGTTCACAGTGCCTAAGTGGTTCTGTGATACATGCCCACGGTATGTGGAACAAGTTAACATCACATTAAATTTAACCTTTTCAAATGAGAAGGTTGGGCCAATCACTAATTATGAAGATATTTCTGACTTCTGCAAGCTTGCCAGGGTCACCGGCCCAATGTTCCCTCTAAGGCAGTGGTCGGCGAACTTTTTTGGGTATTACCCCAAAATATATTTGAGGACGTAATCAGGACGTAAATTCGTAATATTCTAAAATTTAGAATAACGCCACATTTATGTAACAAAATAAAATAAAAATATACGAAAAAAATATCAGCACAAAGTGTCTCTCATACCGCACGCATTACCCCCAAAAGTTTTAAATTTACCCCATTTGGGTAATTTACCACTGTTCCCCGACCACTGCTCTAAGGTGTGATGGTGTGCGCGCGCGCACGCGTTGTGAAACCCGCGCACACAGCAAAATAAAATGCGCACAGGCTCAAGCGTATCATGAGTCACGACAGTAAATGAAGTAATTTCAAAAATTTCAGTTTAATGAATTCTATAAACAAATTAAGAAACCGCTTGAAAGAAACTCATTTGGACATGCTCATGCAAATTAAAAGTTACCTGAATGATGACGGATGTATTAATCTTCATAGAGATTATTTAGAATGGGCAAATGCTAAATATCGTAGGGAGAAATCATAATCATACTTAAATGAAAGGCACTTTCATTTAATGTTATTTTGATTATATTTTATTTTATTGAATTTTATTATTTTTTATTTTATTCCTATTTTGTGAATGGATAAAATCATGTATTAATCTTGATAGTCTATTTTAAATTGCTAAATGCTAAAAATTGTTTTGAGAAATGATAACTAAAATAGTCATTTTCAATTAATGTTATTTTTATTTTATTTCTTTATTTTGTTGAATTTTATTTTACTATTTTTTATTTTATTCATATTTTTAGAATGGATAAAATGTTTGGTAATTATTCGTTTTAGTGCTTTTCCTCCTTTCTGAACCAAAACACATTTTTCTGGTGTTTTGTGGTGTGATTTGTTCAAATCTGAACTTCGTTTCTTTGGGAAATGAGCCGTTTTTGAGAAATTTAAAAATTGAAAATTTCTCCAAAAACGGCTCATTTCCCAAAGAAACGAAGTTCAGATTTGAGCAAATCACACCAAAAAACACCAGAAAAATGTGTTTTGGTTCAGACCTAACCTAACCTAAACTGACCTAACCTAACCTAAACTGACCTAACCTAACCTAAACTGACCTAACCCACACCTAACCCGCGTTTTTTCGCAATTTCTTACCTTAAATAGCACCACAGACTTTGTTGGCCTAGCCAATGCTCACAGACTTCGAAGCAAAAACTCCTCCAATTAACCGCTCTCGGAAGCTAACGCTAAATACAGCTGTGCATCTAGCTGTGTCGAACGCTTTGTCAAGAATAACCCAACGTACAATAAGTTTTGCCACAGTTTGAGGTGGGATTTTTCAACCCACGTGCCTTTCGATGGGAAACAGAGAAGGAACACTTTTTTTTCTGCCGCGCTCGTCCTATTAAATCTTGTGCAATAATATTGATCAGCAACTTCTCTATAATTACACTCACGACCACACTGCGGACAAATAACACGACTAGGTAAAACACCGTGATCGTAAAGAAAGCTTCAGCACCGGCTTCTTTCTTATAAATATCTTGTATTAATTGATAGTAATCCAAATGACAACCTCGCAAACCATAATGAAAACCAGACTGAAGCAATGAGTATGCATTATGAGATTCAAAATGTACGTCTCTGATTGGTCGGATAAGGTCACGTGAAACAAAAAACATTTTTAATTGGCTGATTTGACCTATGTTTCCTAATTTTGCCACGAGATGTCTTCCCATAAAACTGGAGAGGACGAGGACCGACAAAATTTTAACAGTGTTAAGAGCTAAACACTCGGTCAATGGCCTATAATGGCTGTTTTTTACGTCTAAATTTTTTTTTTTTCATAAAAAATAATTATTACATTTCCTTGATTTTTATCAGTTTCCCTGAGGTTTCAAGGTGTCCTGAATACGAATTTATATGTTAAATTGTCATAGAATGTCTCCTTCTATCGAAAACGAACAAAGCATTAAAACGAATATTAACCAAATGTTTTCTTTTTTAAGAATATATAATATTGTAAACAGTTTTTTAATATCCATTTAATAGTACCGTAATGATCAAGCTATCACCTTATGGAAATAATATTTATTAAGTATTTAATATTTATATATATTTAATTTTGAAGATAAGAGCGCTCAGAAAAGTTTGCACAATTTTTCACCATGAATCTAAATGTATGCAAAACGAAAATTTCTTGCGCACACGGACTAAAAAAAATTTAGAGGGAACATTGCTCACCGCCTACTGGATGAGATATGGTTTAGTGAACCATTTGACTTGAATAAAAGGACTCATAACCTATAGATTCATTGTTGTGTTGTTCGGAGGCAATTGCGTAGGAGGCCTCAAAGATATACAGTGCCCGCGAAAAGTATCCGATCACTCAAGAAAATACAATATTTTCCCTTAATATTCAGAGACACGTAATTCACTTTCTATTTGTTCTAGCGACATCTGGTAACTTTGAGGTTGCTCGCTGATATGAGAGCTATCCAACGCATTCTCAAATTAGTGTTCTGGTAGCCTTCGTTGCGGGTGGCTGTGTCTCAAATTTGTCAGATTTCACTGTTTGTGTAAATTTCTTGATATTTTTATTTTTTTTACAGAAAGTGGTGTAAATAAAATTTATATATAATGTGTGCTAAAAAAACAACTTAAGAGTGATTGTCGAGGTGCTATGTTGCTTTGCATGCATGTGGGAAATCACAGAGACAGATAGCTAAGGAATTAAACATATCCCAAAGTACCGTTAATTTATGGGTTTCACGGGCTAAGAACAATGGTGGCCTAACCACGCCAGTCCCTAAAAAACGATCTGGCAGACCGAGAAAAACAAATTCGCGAACAGACAAACTTATGAAACGTTTAGTATTGAAAAACCCAACAATAACTGCGAAAGAAATAAAATTTAAATGAAATAATTGTTATCTGGTGTTTCTGAACGAATATCCAGGAGCGGCCCAAAAGAACCGGATACCATCTCGCCATGCTGCTAAGAAAGTTCATTAATGAAAAAATGCGTAAAAAACGTGTCGCATTTTGTAAAAAATACATTCATTGGACTGTTGATGACTGGAAGAAGGTTTTATTTAGCGATGAGTCGACATTTTTGACATTCAGAAGTTGTCCAAAAAAGGTTCGCCGGCCTATTGGCTCAAATAGGATGGACCCTAAAGACAATGAAACACCCTCCAAGTGTGATGGTTTGGGTTGTTTCGGTTACTATGGGCGTGGAAACTTATATTTTCTTCCCAAGAACACAACTATGAATGGTGCACGGTATTTAGCAATGCTACAGGATAAACTTCTAATGGCAATGGCAATCCAAAGGACAAAAACATACATGCATGATGGTGCACCATGTCACAGGGCCAAAAATAGTGACAAAATGGATTACTGACAAAAATTTGATATTTGGATTGGCCTGGTAAATAGTCCAGATCTCAATCCGATAGAAAATCTGTGGCTAATAAAAAAATAAGGTTGAATGCCACGACACTGGCTCAGTCGAAAAATTACAAGAGGTCATCAAAAAGGTATGGTGCAAGGAAATATCAGTGGAAGTTTGTCAAAACTTGATTAAATCCATGCCAAAACGTCTAGAACAAGTCATCCAAACCAAAGGACAGATAACAAAATACTAATATAAGGTTAGTATACATTTAAACATTGTTTTTTATGTAAAAAATACAAATTTCAAGGGTGATCGGATACTTTTCGCGGGCACTGTATGTATTTGGTTAAATGATTTGCTTTGTGATTCAAAAATTCTGATGCTTAAGGGAGGATTCATCAGTTGTATCAGTGAGAGCCCATTCACTTCGACGATGATGCATTATTTTTAATGTGATTTAACAAACAGCTAAATTTATCAATATCAGAAATATAGTTTTTATTCCCAATTAAATTAAAGGTACTGATTTCCTCCTGACCCCTTTTTCTTTTAAGGGACGTAGCTTATCCAAGTTAATTGTAGGCCTATCAGACTCAGCCATAATTATGAAAATGAAAATTAGGAGTGAAAATAATGAAGGCAAAAGTGTAAAAGTGAACTTAAATACTCATAGTTAATATTTGTCCTAGCCTAAGGTAGGCCTAACATCAGGGTTACCATATTAGCTGTCCTATCAAGGCCTAATGACATTATGTGTAATTCTAGGGCTCATAGAGAGATGACTGATGGAATTTTGGTAGGCTCCCTAGTTTTTGTCCGGAATATGGGGTCGGGGAGTATGGAAATGTGTCTGCGTGCGTTGGCTAATAATGATGACGCTTTTAGGGGCATATTAAGAAAAAATAAACCCTAGATCAGGGGTGGGCAACCTTTTTAAGTGAGCGTGCCAAAATCGTCAAATCTTTGATGCAAAATTTTCTCACGTGCCAACCGAAATTTTGGGGAACATATTATTATTTGGTGCCTTTTAAGTATTGGGAGAACCTTTTCAAATAATCAAAAATTACACTGGAGCGGTAAAATCAAAGAATATTGTAAGAGTGATTATTGTAAGTCATGTAAGATTGAATAAATGTAAAATTTAGTGACGGAATTTTTACTTGAAGGTCGTTCTACCCTGTTGATAGCGTGGATATTTTTTATTAGCCTTTAAGTGTAATTATAGCTGCCATATACAGCCACACAATTTAAAAACGCAATTTTTAACATCAGCAAAAGAGTAAACAATAATTCTGATTTTTTTTTGTTTTTTATATATCAGATCAATCAGCCATAAGTTTTTTCAAGTTTTCCCAATACATTACAGTGCCCAATCTCATAATCGTTTTACTTGACTAAAGCACAATGAAAGAAAATAAAATTAAAGATATTCTTTTATTGATTCTTAATCCCTTATGAATAATACATAAAAATTACAGAGAAAATAAAATGTTATTTTACCTACATAATATATTAAACAGAAGTTAATCTTTACCATTTTTTAGCAGAAAACATTAAGTTAAAATATAAAACTCAGCGAAGAATTTGGATATTTATTTATTTAATTTTTTTAAGGTGAGCCCGGGGAATCGCGTGCCGGAAAAAAGTGTTGGCGTGCCACGTTTGGCACGCGTGCCAAGGGTTCCCCACCCCTGCCCTAGATCAATAAATACTAAATAGAATATGGCTCATTTGATTGAACTTTAGTATTTTTAAGAATATTTTCTTTATTAGATCTCTAGAATCTATGATTTTAGTAGCATACTCTTTCTCTGACTTTTTTAGAGTAGGCTTGGCCTACCTATAAGCTAATTTCTGTAGGCTTGGGATAAATAGCCTTTAAATTGTAGTTATATTTAATTTATAATGTGATTGACCAAAATTCAGACTTTGTGGCCTTGCATACTTCTCTGGCTACTATTTACTAACATCGAGATGATAATGGATCATATTCTATTCATCTTATTTATAGGGGCATAGTGAAGATAAATACTGGTTTAGCTTACCAGACACCATCAGAATAGCCCCTTGGTTGGCCTATTGTGTCCTGTCTCTTACTGATTGTCTTCACACTTTCTCTTTACCGCAGTGTTAAATCGCTCTTTACTTTCGTTGTTATAATAGACACTACAGCCTTCATCTATTCTAATAGTCAGTTCTGGAACATTCTTCCTCATTCCATCTTTCCCTGTCGATGACTAAGGACGTTATTTTCTGGGAAATGATTGCATTTGTTTTCCAGCCGATGAACACCAACCTGCCTATGATCCACCGCATCATCCCGCCTCATTCGGGTAATTTGACGTTAGAAAAAGTTGCTTTCTTTTAACAGAGGGACTTATTAACACCATATCACCGGCTATACAATACGGTTATACGGCTGAGTGGTTAAGGCAATGGGGTGCTGATGGGACGTGGCTCGGTTTTCGCGTTAAACTATAGGTCTAAACGGTTTATAATTATCCTGAATGGCATAATTATATTATAACTTAAACAAGCTGCTTTCTATTATTTCTATACGAACTATTTTATTTGATTAACTTCTCCTACCTTTAGGTTAATATTTCAACGTCGTTTCATATTACATTAGAGGACATCTGAATACGAGGCAGATACGTTTATATTTACGATTTTAGAATGTTAATTTAACTTTATTATTAATGTGTACGACCATATTTTATGATCTGGGGTAAAATTCTTCTTATTTAGGACTATACATACAAAGTTCGAGACTTATATCGGTATATTGTATCGTGCATAATTCATTATATTAACTAAACACTAATTATTACGTTGGGTTCCGTATCTATATACACTGTATGGTTAATTACAATTCAATTCTCAAACTATGCCAAGAATTTAATTCTTACTGCATGTAATATGTAAAAATGGAGGGCTTAAACGTTTTTTAAAAGTGTTAGGAAACACTGTTCCTGTCAATAAAGCTATCATTATCATATAAATGTGAAGAACGAAATACATCACCAAGTATCTCCAAAAATAAGTTTTGTAGAAAGATGCAATACTAAGATAGGATATGTTTCTGGAGGCTTTGAGGGGCAAATTTTGGTGTCAGTGGAAAGGAAAAAATTATCTACCAAACAGCTCGCCAGGGAATGCGAGAGAGAGAGAGAGAGAGAAAAGTTTTGTTTTGGTGTTTACTTCAGTTTAGACAAAAACAAATGCGAAAGCATTTTTTTTTTTTTCCTGAGACGAGCCATTATCAGGTTTATAGATACAGTAAGTGTCATAACGTTAGATATTTTTATTTCTCCTCAACTATTCTCACAGTCTACTTTCATTGATTAATTCTCAAAGGACATTAACTAACAATACGGTTTTATTATTTTACAAAAACTGTACACCCACTTTCTATGAATTGCAGATAACTGGCTGATATGCCCGGCGGGCAAAAAAAAATTAGGATTATCTACGCTTCGCTATAAGTTCAAAACAAACAAAGCGAATTTACATACCATTAAAGCACAGATATAATTGTACGGAGTATTCGTACTTTCATTAACAGTGCGGGAATGTATAAAATTAACAATGTCGCGTTAAAATACCAGCTCATCAGGGAGTGTTTGTTTCTCTCGCAGGTGGAACGCGCCGGAACGCCGTGTAAAAAGAAATTGATCGGCCAACACTTGTTACTCTGTTGCCTCTCTTACACAGTATTTGAAATTTAGAGACAAAGAAATATAAACAAAGAAAAAGAGAAACATTAAATAAGAGAGGATACGTGTTCACATTTATTAAATATTTCCTCTTAACTCAAAGAAGTAATTCCGATTTCCATGGTATATAGCACCTGTGTGTGTTTATAATATATATACCGGGTGGCCCAAAAAAAATGGCACCAATTTTGAGAAGTGATATCTCAATAACCACTGCAGCTAGGGACTTAAAAAAACAACCAAATGAAAGATAATTCTTTTCTCTTTAAATACTTATTCTAGGGCTTGATGGTTATAAGCCCATATAATGCCCAAAATTGGCTTCCAAACAAAATATACAAAAAAAAAGTTGCGCATTTATATTTATTCCTTGATCCTAATTTTAAATGAAATTTTTCTATTCCAGACCCCTCAAGATGGGATTGAGAGAATCTGATAAGAACATTATACAAGCACTACGTGAAGAAAAAGGATATTCATTAAACAGAATCCTTTACGAATTTCCAAATAGAAATTGGAAAAAAAGAACTGTGGCACATTTTTTACAAAAACTTAAAGAAACCGGCAGCAGTCAACGGCGTCCGGGAAGTGGTCGACCAAAAAGTATTAGAACGCCAGAAAACATTGAAAAAGTAAATGAAATGGTTTTAATTCAAGAGGAACAACCGGGAACAAGTAAAAGTGAACGTGAAGTTGCGGAAGAAACCGGGATTTCACGTTCATCAGTACAGCGAATAATTCGAAAAGATCTTGGGTTGAAAACATTTAAGAGGGCGAAGGTTACTGCTTTATCGGAGCCTGTGAAAGAAAGACGTTTCCATCGATGTAAAAATCTATTGCGAAGATTTCGGTCAAATGAGTCTGTGAAAAAAATTTGGTTTTCTGATGAGAAACGATTTACGGTCGAAACACCACGAAATACCCAAAATGATCGGGTTCGTGCAGCAGTGGCGACAAAAACTCATGTTGACCCAAAACGACTTTTGCGTGAAAAAAAACACTTCAGATTCGATAATGGTTTCCCTTGCAGCGTCATCTGAGAACAAAACATCCATCATTTTTATTCAGCGAGGCGTTAAAATTAACTCAATTTACTACTGTAATGACATTTTGTCTCCAATGTTGTCAGAGATCAAGGAGACGAGCACTGATTTTGTGTTCATGCAAGATGGAGCCCCATCTCATACAGCCAAGGAAACAATAACATTTCTCAATAATAATTGTCCTGGTTTTATCGAACCAAATAATTGGCCACCATGCAACCCAGATCTAAACCCCATTGACTACTTCGTGTGGTCTGCCTTAGAGAGAGAAGTCTACCATGGTCAGAAAATCCGTGATGTGAACCATCTTCGTGAACGAATTCAGGCTGCATGGGAAAATCTCTCACAAGTGACGATCTCGAAGGCAATTTCAAAATGGAGGGCGAGATTACAGGCTGTGGTTGACCATAATGGAGGGCAGATTGAGCCATTTATTGAAAATTAGGTTTAACTTAAAAGGAATAAATATAAATGCGCAACTTTTTTTTGTATATATGTTTTGGAAGCCAATTTTTGGCATTATATGGGCTTATAACCATCAAGCCATAGAATAAGTATTTAAAGAGAAAAGAATTATCTTTCATTTGGTTGTTTTTTTAAGTCCCTAGCTGCAATAGTTATTGAGATATCACTTCTCAAAATTGGTGCCATTTTTTTTGGGCCACCCTGTATATATGTGTTGGTTTACGTCGTCGTCGTTGGCCTAGGCAAGCTACGGCTTGGGACCGTAGCGCATCTATCCGGTATAGGTTAACCTGGATGATGTAGCCATAAGCACTGCCGCTAGTTAAGTGCCAACCAGTGATTATCTCACTAGCCGTATTGAGTCCGTTAGGCGAAACTGCGACAGTACCAAAGGTGGAAAATATAACCATTGGTTTTCTATTGTTTATTTGTAAAATGGACATGGTATTAGATTAAAATAAATATTTGAATATAAATAATTAACTGACAATTGTGATATATAATTAATTATGTTTACATACAATACAATAATATAGTATACATAAAATTAGTATTAATGTGGTTCAATTGAATTATAATGGGGTAACTAATTTAAAATGAATTTATACTATTCCGAAATTCAAGACGGTAAAATTAACATTTATCTTGAAACTAAAATAAGAGTATTCACTACACACTCCCCACCAGAGAGGAAGTTCAAAGAGTTCCGAACGACACAGATTTCCGCTGAACCTTTTGGTAGCTACTTGTACCTCACTTAAGGTTGATTCCAAAAACGCAGGCTTAAGACGATCGATAGAAACCTTGTCGACCTTGGAACCGCGCTGGATGAGAAATGATTTGCGCGTACGTCGGAGAACTTCATAGGGTCCGTCATATGGACATTGGAGAGGCCGTTTTGGGACAGGTACACGAACGAAAACGTGGGTGCAAGACTGGAGGGCTGGGGAAACAAAGATGTTCTGTTGGCTAGTCAATCGAGGGGGAACAGGCTGAAGGGACTGCATGTGAGAGGAAAGTGTCTGAGCGAATTCCGTAGGATCACATGACTTATCCCCTGCAGTGAAGTAGCCACCTGGTAGCCGCAGTGTTGTTCCATAGACTAGTTCAGCCGCTGTAGTCTTCAGATCACTCTTAAATGCAGAGCGAATACCAAGCAACACGAGTGGAAGTTTATCCATCCAATGGGAGTCTTCGTGACACATAAGGGATGACTTCAACTGGCGATGGAAGCGTTCGACGAGGCCGTTAGCTTGCGGATGATACGCACAGGTATGCGCATGTACTGTACCCAACAAGCTGGTAAACTTCTTCCAAAGCGAAGACTCAAATTGGCGACCTTGGTCAGTGATGACTTTTGTCGGCAATCCAAATCTTGATACCCATCCATGAAGAAAGGCTCTTGCAACAGTGTCCGCTTGGATATCAGGAAGTGGGATGGCTTCAGGCCATCTGGAAAAGCGGTCGAGACAGGTGAGCAGATAACGTTGGCCTTGAATCACTGGAAGAGGGCCAACAATGTCTACATGAATTACCTCAAATCGCTGGGATGGGGCGGAAATGCGTCAAAGGGGGACCTGGTGTGCCTTTGGACTTTGGCACGCTGGCAGGCAAGGCACGTTTTGGTCCAATGTTTGACATCCTTCCGCATCGAGGGCCAAACAAAGCGAGAGGTAACCAGGTGTTGCGAAGCACGGATACCAGGATGGGAGGGCTTATGAAGATCCGTGAAGACTGCTTTTCTGTGACATGGAGGGACATAAGGGCGAATAGCAGCTGTTGATACGTCGCAATAGAGGGGCACAGACAATCCTGGCATACTCATTTTCTTGAGGGAAAGTGAGTGAGTGGAGTCTTCTCTGAGCAGGTCTTGTAGTTCCGTATCCTTATCTTGATCCTGTGCAATAGCCTTCCACAGTGTAGAGCTGAGGGTAACAGAAGTAATCTCTATTCTTGAAAGTGCATCCGCTGGAGTGTTCAAGACACCTTTGATGTGGCGGATATCTGTGGTAAATTGCGAGATATAATCGAGTTGCCTGATGACTCTGGGAGAGTGGTTACAGCTGTTTTTATTGAAGACAGTGACCAAAGGTTTGTGGTCGGTAAAAACACAAAACTCTCGGCCTTCAAGGAAATGTTGAAAATACTTCACGTTTAAGTAAATAGCAAGAAGTTCACGTCCGAAAGCACTATAACGCGTTTGGGCTGGCTGCAGCTTTTTCGAGTAAAACGCGATGGGTGCTTGTTGACCGTTAATGGTTTGTTCCAACACCCCACCGATCGCAACATCTGAGGCATCGACCGTCAGAGTTAGGGGGGCATCACTGATAGGAAATGACAAAGACAATGCACTATTGATAGCATTTTTGGCATTGTCGAACGCCTGTAAACTATCGCTACACCATACCAATTTTGTTACCTTGCGTTTGTGTGTGATCATAGCGTGTAGAGGAGCAAGAACACTAGCACAGTTTTTAATGAACTTGTGGTAATAATTTACCAAACCTAGAAACCGACGTAACTCACGCTGATTATTTGGCATAGGGTAATTTTTTATCACTTCACACTTGTCCTGAAGGGGGGTAATTCCGTGCTGCGAAATCGTGTGACCAAGAAATTCCAAGGATGGCTGTGCAAACACACACTTAGATGCATTAATAGTAACACCGTATTGTTCTAAGCGTTGAAAGAGGAGTGAAAGATGTTCCTTATGTTCCTCTTCCGTTGAGCTGGCCACAAGCAAATCATCGATGTAGGCATAAACAAAGTCTAAGCCTCTGGTGACCTCATCTATAAACCTCTGAAAGGTTTGCGCAGCATTCCGTAGCCCGAACGGCATCTTCAAAAATTCGAATAACCCAAATGGTGTACAAACTGCAGTCTTGGGAATATCCGAAGGCTCTACGGGAATGTGGTGGAAAGCCTTAACGAGATCTATTTTACTGAAGATAGATTTGCCGTGGAGAAGAGAAGTAAAGTCTTGGACATTTGGTACCGGATATCGGTCCGGGATGGTTGTCGAATTTAAAAACCGGTAATCCCCACATGGTCTCCAGTCTCCTGACTTCTTCTGGACCAGGTGTAGGGGAGAGGACCAACTGCTTTTGGAAGGTCTTATTATCCCAAGATCCATCATAAGCTGGAATTCCGATTTGGCAGCTTTCAGTTTGTCCGGGGCAAGACGTCTGGGTTTTGCAAACACAGGGGGACCTTTTGTTGTAATGTGATGGGTAATGGTGTGCTTAATGGTATCACCCATCTGCATCGGTTGAAGAATTCCTGGATATCGCTGGAAAAGGCACTGGTACATGGAATTAGGGGGAACGAGGGAAAGTGCAGAGTTCGAGGCGTCCGGAAGGGCAACCTGTTTGGCAAGAACAGAAAGCAGTGTGGCCTGGTCGCATAAGCGTCGCTTGTCAAGATCCACCAGGAGTTTGAAATGCTGGAGGAAGTCAGCGCCGATTATGGGATGCTGCACTTGAGCACAGATGAAAATCCACTTGAAGGATCGGTGAAGGCCCAAGTTTAGTTCACGCGACTGAGTACCGTACGTGGGTATGCGTGAACCGTTAGCAGCGTATAGAGGCGGAGATTCCGAGTGCGTATGACCAGATTTTTGAGGGAATACACTGACTGACGCTCCGGTATCAACCAAGAAATTGACACCAGAGTTCCTGTCCTTTATGAATAACAGGTTGGCAGTGCGAGTACTAGACGCCATTAGGACTCGCTGCTGGGGTTTTCCGACGAAAAATTGCAAGGGGAGATGCACTTCCTAGCCTTCTTTCCAAATTTCGAGTGGTAGAAGCAGATCTTCCCGGAACTCGAACGTTGCCTCTTTGTAAATCTTGACCGAGAATGGCTTATTTGCCGTTGATTTTGTAGCAGAGAACAAACGTGGTTGAGTTGTTGACTTAACTCTTTCACTTTCAACTCCAGTTCCGATTGTGTGTTCACGTTGTTGACCGGAGCTGTGTCAATCTCCACTACTTTGTCGGCAGTTTCTGCTAGTTTATCAACTGGAGTAGCAGGATCCATAGTGGCCAAGACACGCTGAGCTGATGGAGGAAGTTTCTGCAAGAACAACTGTCTAAAGATGTCCTTATCGAAGGTTTGTGCGCGTTCGCCTAGAGCGCACTGCATAGCCCTCAGCATTTGAGTGGGCTTACGGTCTCCAAGTTCTTCTTTTGAGATTAACTGATGTAGTTTCTCACGCTCGGAGACAGTGGTGCGGCACAGGATGGCAGACTTCAGATCGTTGTACGGGTCCTCACTCGTGGAAGTAGATACGATGACGTCACGGACTTCAGAGATGATGCTCGCTGGTAGAGAGGACAAAACATGATCGTATTTCGTCCTGCTAGCGGTGATCCTTCCCAAGTTGAATTGTGATTCCACTTGGTGGAACCAAATAAATGGATCACCCGGCCAGAAGACAGGGAGCTTTACGCTCAAGTGGGAGATGGCACCAGCGTCGTCAGGCATCTTCTCCTATGCTGCTGACGTACAAGCAAGACGACAAGTTCCCAACGAAGGAGTGGAGGTTGAGACGAGCGCAGGCACAGAGCGCACGGGCAGGGGTGAGGGGCAGAGGGCACGAGCGACATTACAGTCTAGTCCTAGTCGCTCGGGTGAAGGGGGTGATGGGCACGAACGACGTTACAGTCTGGTCCTAGTCGCTCGGGTGAAGGGGGTGGTGGTGGCACGAACGACGTTACAGTCTAGTCCTAGTCGTTCGGGTGAAGGGGGTGATGGGCTCGAACGACATTACAGTCTAGTCCTAGTCGTTCGGGTAGAAGGGGTAATCCAGCTCCGGGGTCACCAATTGTTGGTTTACGTCGTCGTCGTTGGCCTAGGCAAGCTACGGCTTGGGACCGTAGCGCATCTATCCGGTATAGGTTAACCTGGATGATGTAGCCATAAGCACTGCCGCTAGTTAAGTGCCAACCAGTGATTATCTCACTAGCCGTATTGAGTCCGTTAGGCGAAACTGCGACAGTACCAAAGGTGGAAAATATAACCATTGGTTTTCTATTGTTTATTTGTAAAATGGACATGGTATTAGATTAAAATAAATATTTGAATATAAATAATTAACTGACAATTGTGATATATAATTAATTATGTTTACATACAATACAATAATATAGTATACATAAAATTAGTATTAATGTGGTTCACAATTGAATTATAATGGGGTAACTAATTTAAAATGAATTTATACTATTCCGAAATTCAAGACGGTAAAATTAACATTTATCTTGAAACTAAAATAAGAGTATTCACTACATATGTATGTATATATATATATATATATATATATATATATATATATATATATTATAAACCAACCAATTACGCCTCCTACTCAAACATCTCAGCATGGAAATTTGAGGATATTTTTTTCAAATTACTTTTTTACTGAAAATCCTTAAATATCATGAAGAAAGGATATAATAAATGTTAGATTAGTTGAAGGTAGGTTAATCCAATTAGCTCAACGTTAAGTTGGGTTAAATGTGTGTGTGTGTGGTGTGTGTGTGTGTGTGTGTGTACAATGATAATAATAACATTGTCGGCTTTCAGTACGTGTATAAACAACATTGGTTGGTACATTCGTTGATGACGGAGGGAATTGTTTCAGAGTTTAACTTCGATTTACTTCATTGAAGATCTATGAACGTGTGTATATATATATATATATATATATATATATATATATATATATATAATATATTAGTTGGTGTGTGTAGTGGATGTCATGTGTAGAATAATAATAATGGTGTGTATATGTATATATATATATATATATATATATATATATATATGAAAATTATTTCACGAAAGTAACACGTGAAAAATATTTATGATGAATAAAACCACGAAGGAAAGAAAACACAGAATGGTGCTCAAGCGCTTTCGTCTAATGACATCCTCAGGAACACTGAAGTACATAGAGTTACAGCCTATATATAGGTTACAGAAAAAAAAAAATATATATTATATATATATATATATACAGTATATATATATTATATATATACAATAAACGGTGAGGTAAAAAAAATTAAACATTAAAGGATTGTGGGAGGAGCATACAAATTTGTAAGGAAAAACTACCGATTTTTAGCACAAGATCAAATGAATTGTTTCCAACCAATGTTATAGATAATTTAAATAAAAAAAATACAAATTTATACTGGAAATCTGCCCGGGTTTTAGCAATCTGCCCTTCTTGTTTAAGTTCGATGTATATAAAAATAAATTGAAAAATAAAAGTTATTAGAGTAGCCTACAAGTTTACCAAAGATTTAGCGTTCTACCCTTATCTAAATCTGTTCTGAAGGAATTCAAAACAACAGGATCGAGTTGAAAAAGACCTTTGCTTATGTTGAAGTTATTTGTAAGTTGGATAATGGCAGACTCAAGAATATTTCTATTAACAATGTTGCTAGAATGAAATAAAACTGAAGCATTATTCCAATCAATACAGTGGGATAACTCTGACAAATGGACAAAAAGGGCACTGGACGACTGTCCTGTTCCAACGGAATTTTAATGCTGTTTTATACGTGTGTGCAAATCCTTTCCCGTCTGACCTATGTAAAAGGAATCACATTGTTTACAGCCAATTTTATAGATAATGCCTGAATTATTGGTAGGGCTATTTTTTACTATGATATTTTTCACAATATTGTTATATGAAAATACTACATTAATATCCAAAAGTTTAAGTACATTAGCAATGCCTAAAAAGCCCGGGAAAAATGGAAGTACTAAAATGTTTTTTGACAAAGTACGAGTGTTATTATTCACACGATAGAAAGTTCGTTTTGCCTTGTTGAGACAAGATTCCATAAACGCAGATGGATAACACAGATCACTTCCAATACCGTTGATTTTTTCCAATTCGGCATCGATGTATTCCGGACTGGCGATCCTAAGGGCGCGGAGAAACATTGAAGAAAAAATGGCCTTCTTAGTGGGGGTGTCATGTCCCGAGTAAAAGTGTACGAAGGACAAATTGTTTGTTTTTTTCCGATAGATACTAAACTTAAAACCTGGGCTTTTCCTATGTACACGCACATCCAAAACCGGGATTGAGTTGTCTTGCTCCACTTCTAAAGTAAACTTAATGGAGGGGACTTGATCATTTAACTGAAGGAGGAAGTTATCCAGGTCACGATTCATGAGCCAGATACACAAAATATCATCAACGTACCGCAACCAAGGAATGCCAACCCCCAGGATCCTCGGAATGTAAGTAATTTCGAAAAATTCCATATAAATATTGGAAAGGAGGAGCGACAAGGGGTTGCCCATGGCCATCCCAAAAACTTGTTGATAATACTCGTTATTGAAAGTGAATTTACAGTCTTTGATGCAAAGCTTAATAAGTTCCAAAACAATGTGTGAAGGTAGTGGCAGGTCATACTTATGTAATTCTCGGGAGTGGAACAAGACAACTCAATCCCGTTTTATTTCACTCTAGCAACATTGTTAATAGAAATATTCTTGAGTCTGCCATTATCCAACTTAAAAATAACTTCAACATAAGCAAAGGTCTTTTTCAACTCGATCCTGTTGTTTTGAATTCCTTCAGAACAGATTTAGATAAGGGTAGAACGCTAAATCTTTGGTAAACTTGTAGGCTACTCTAACTTTTATTTTTCAATTTATTTTTATATACATCGAACTTAAACAAGAAGGGCAGAGTGCTAAAACCCGGGCAGATTTCCAGTATAAATTTGTATTTTTTTTTTTATTTAAATTATCTATAACATTGGTTGGAAACAATTCATTTGATCTTGTGCTAAAAATCGGTAGTTTTTCCTTACAAATATGTATGCGCCTCCCACAATCCTTTAATGTTTAATTTTATTTTTACCTCTCCGTTTATTGTGTATATATATATATATATATATATATATATATATATATATATATATATATGTGTGTGTGTGTATATATATTTTTTTTTTTCTGTAACCTATATATAGGCTGTAACTCTTTATATACTTCAGTGTTCCTGAGGATGTCATTAGACGAAAGCGCTTGAGCACCATTCTGTGTTTCCTTTCCTTCGTGGTTTTATTCATATATATATATATTATATATATATATGGTATATATATATATATATATATATATATATATATATATATATATATATGTGTGTGTGTGTGTGTGTGTGTGTGTGTGTGTATAATGTGTGTGCACTTTTAGGACAAATGGCTGCTCAAACGATATATATATATACTGTGTCAACTGGCTGATAATGCCTGGGGGCACTGGCTTCTATGCCAACTGGCTGAAAGACACTTATAAGCCACCTGATGCTCGGATGAAATCTTATTATGCGTCTGTGTCCCGCAGACGATGGATGGTCTCTCTCTCTCTCTCTCTCTCTCTCTCTCTCTCTCTCTCTCTCTCTCTCTCTCTCTGGTTAGGTATACCCCTTTGTGGGGTGAGGTGAGGCCGTCCCACCTTCTCCCCCCAAAGTCTCTAAGGTTAGGTGGACTCCCCCAGCAAGCTGGGGGAATTCCCCCTTTCTTTTTTTTAGTCGCACTTTTTTAAGTCACACTTCCTATCCTATCCACTCCTACGACGATGATTGCCCCCCTTCATTTCACCGTTCGCTTTACAAAGCGTCCCTCTCAACGGTCACTCCATGCTTCCCGTGAAACGGTTTTGACACACCTGACCTCTGATCTTTCTACTATCTCTGATTGGGGCAGAGAAAACCTTGTGCCTTCCAATGTCTCATAAACCCAGTTCTTTCATCTGTCTAGTCGTCACAGCCTTCCACACGACTATCCCCTTACCTTCAACCACAGACAAATCAATCCTTCATCTTCTTTTAACATTCTTGGTGTTTCCTTTCCTCGTGATCTCGTGATCTGGAAAGATCACATATATTCTCTTTCTAAAACAACTTCTGAGGGGTACGGTGCGCTGTACCGGCTCCGCAGTGTTTTCACCCCGACTCAGTTGCTGTCTCTGTGCAGGGGTCTTGTCCGCACCTGTATGGAGTACGCTTCTCATGCGTCGGGTGGTTCAACCCACAAAACTCTACTTGACCGAGTGGAACCAAAGGCTTTTCGTTTCATCAAATCTCCGCCTCTTACCGACTGTCTTCAGTCCCTCTCTCTTCCCCGCAATATTGCCTCACTTTTTCTTTACTGTCGCTATTATAACGGACACTGCTCTTACGAACTCTCTTAGTGCATGCCTCTCCTTTAAGGAGAGCTTGTAGTACCAGACTTTCAACACATTATCATCCCTTTTCTGTCCAACTTTCTAATGCAAGGATTAATCGGTATTTTCAATCTTTCATCTACTCAGCTGGTCAACTCGGGAACAACCTTCCTCACTCCATCTTTACCCCTGTCTATGACCTTCAATCTTTCAAACGCAGTGTATCCAGGCATCTCGAAAACTCGGGACCTTGATTTTGGCTCTCTCTCCTTCTCCTTCTCTTGGGTGGCATTTTTGCGGCCGTTCGACTTTGTCCCCCTACTTCCTGCAAAAAAAAAACGAGAAATGGAAAATCCAGTTTGTTAATTGCAATGTCGTGTTCATATTTTTATCATTAAGTCATACCATCCTTGTCTCTAGTTTTCATGGTGTCCGAGGAAGTCAACTCTCGTATCGCAATTCGGTGTGGCGTCGCGTTTGTTTACTAATGTTCGCAACGTCAAATGTCAGCTCAATAATTCTGAAATAAGTGTAGATGGTATGTACGTGTAGATGATATGAAACTTCGCAAATTCCTGTGAACACTGTTCACGGGTAGTCTACCAAAAATCTTGAAAGCGTGAAAAAAACACCCCGACTTTCGCAACATCCCTGATAGGATAAAGACCCCTTTCATATATGAAGAAATTTCCTAAACTTCCTTTATTTTTACCTTCCCAAAATCGTTTTATATGAAAGGAATACTTTAAAACAAAAAGTTCATTATCCACTCATGATTAGGGTTTCAGAAAAACTGTACGAAAAACTTTGTATGTACTCGTCTGAGTCAATACTATGATATATTCGTCGTACCCAGATTGGACTCCAACGAGGGTGTTCGGAAAAGCCCCAACCCTCGGAGATTAAAATAATCAGTGAACTATGCTGCATTGGTGCTAAATATTGTTGCAAAAAAAGTTTGCAAATAAAGATTAGAAGAAAGACTGGAAAATTCAGTGGGCGAAGGGGCCCACCCCCATCCCCGAGACCAAAAAGGATTCAAAGACAGATCCACCCGTTATCCTTTGTCACTGTTCGGTTGCCAACACTGACCGGTTCTGCGTTAGAAACGAATGTTCTATATACTCTCTCTCTCTCCACACACACACACACACACACACACACACACACAGGTACTTTTTGATGTTACCAAATTGCAGTATTTAATATAAAATGCTAACCTAACCTAATTCCTCTTCTCAACCTCAAGTAACCGCTGTTGTAAAATTTTAAACATAAATGTGTGGAATTATTCTAAAAAGAACTTAAAACGGCTCATATTATGAATATGACCAAAGGCATTAGATGGTTCAAATATCTGTTTAGAAAGTAAATAGTTCTTTGTTTATATATACAGTATATATAAAACCCCTACTTTAGTATGTTCATAATTCTGCAAATAAAAGAGTCACATTGTTTATATAATTATATAAGTTCTTCCAATACATTCTGCAACAAATGCTTTCCGAAAACACACCACACACACACACACACATATATATATATATATTACCCTAAATACTGAGACATGTTGTAATTTAAGTGTTAACATGAAGTTTGAGAA
Organism: Bathynomus jamesi; assembly: GCA_023014485.1. Classification (NCBI taxonomy): domain Eukaryota; kingdom Metazoa; phylum Arthropoda; class Malacostraca; order Isopoda; family Cirolanidae; genus Bathynomus; species Bathynomus jamesi. Next base: position 780,180 of record JAJOZX010000313.1, on the reverse strand, counting down.
ATTTATCGGACATTAATGTCAGCCGTTTATGTGACTATTTTTAAATTCCAAAATTAATATGTTTAGCTCAGTTTTTTACAAGATTTAAATGGTTTACATATTTACTGTAAAAAAAAATAAACGATCAATATAACAGTTAGAAAGCCGTTTATTATTATTATTATTATTATTATTATTATTGTTTCGATAATACGAGTTAGACGAAGATTGTGATTAATGACAATTCGTTTCTAGTCTTGAATGAAAATGAAAAGAGAAATTGGAACAGGAAGAAAATGATGATAAAAAACTTATTAACGGAACTTCGATTATGCAAATTACTATCCGGTAATTTAAGGAAAACATAAACCGGACATTAGTTCCCATTGATAATGTAGAATTATCATTTTAAATCATTCCTCGCTCCGAATTATAATAATCATCTATGAATTATATCATTGTAACCGAATCGAATTTTACCATAACACATTTTCTGTAAATTTATAAATGGTCTACAGTTAGTTAGGCTACAATGATAAAAAACTACGATTTAATTATATTATTGCGAATAGTAGAGAGTTTATTAACCCTTTCATTAACAGTGGAACTGTAATGTCCCACCGGAAATAATAATAATAATAATAATAATAATGTATATGTTACTAAAATGCAACTTTTCTAGAAACGCTTCTTCATGTTTATGTACAAACGTTTAGCTTACTTGTTGGAAAAGGAACCCAAAATGTGCGTAATGTTAAGTGACTTGTTATTAAAATATTTGCTTTTCACTATTCGTGAACGAAACGGTTACTGCAAAATGTTGTTGCGCTTCCATTTTCATCAACGAGGTAAGCGACGTTGGGTCTCGGTAGTAGGTGGATGGGAGACCGTCGTTCTCCGCGTTTAGAATATGTAACGCGGGAACAACGTATCTTCGACGTGATATTTTATTGACGAGTTTTTATGAGTTAGATTATGTCAGGCTTAGGTTGGATTAAGGTTATCAGAGTCGATGAAATTTCTCGTCGACGAAGTGTCTATATGCGCGTAACGACCCGTAGTTCGGATTCTACGTTAAGATTTAGATCCCCTCCATCGTATGACCACCGAACACCACCACTGGCTGTTAGTACGTGTTAACTTCCCACTCAGTGTCATTCTCATTCCCATTCCCGGTCCGGAAGTGAGACTGAACGAAGTGAGAAATCCAAATATGAGAAAGAGAGGTTCTTCATTTGAAAACAATGTCACTCCTATTTGCATTGAGAATGTGTAACGTTCCCTAATTTATACAAACTTAACTTAACCTAATAACATTGGTATCATCCCATTCAGTGTCATTCCTATTTCATTCTGCGCCCAAAAGAATTTCAAAGGCGGTACAATATTTTCAAATTGGTCTATTCCAATTTCATGCCATTCTCATTCTCTGGTCCAGATTAGGTTAGGTTAAATTAAGTTAGGAATTATTATTAGCCATTCCCATTTGGCGCCTTTACGGCGAATGGGAATAGAGTAACGTTGTTTTTCAAACAAGAAACTTCTCAAATGTGGATTTCCCACTTTGTGCATTTTCATTTGCGGAAGTCCCGCGGATGGGAATGACACGGAGTGGGCAATAGGCCTAACATTAACCTGACCTAACGTAACCTAACCCGGATCAAACTGCTGAAGCCGTGGATGAGAATGGCGCGAAATGATAAATAATAATAGATCGATTTGAGAATTGCCTCTTTCCAGATTCTCCGTCTCGGATTCAGAAACTCATGGGCGAAGAATGAATTGAAAATGACACCGATTGGGATGAAACGTCAGTACGCAAGATAAATAATTCATTTAAATGTAAATACGTAATAGTAATAGTCACCTTAATAATTCTTTCTGGTAGAGTATAATTTGCGTATTAAACAGTATACCATACATATTACATAATTCATATAATCCTTACGTACAAATTCTCTTTAAGATACAATCCAATGCGATATTTTGACTTTCCAGTATTATCTGTCGAAAATGGGATAGATAAAAGGGACTTGTTTGTGGAAACTGTTTTTACATTCTTAACTTAATGCGTGTCCATTAATAAATTATTCGTGTATTTATGAGGGGTTTTTTCGGTTTAGTCATTCACTCAACCCAGAAAGTAAGTCTATAATTATATTTGTTGTATGTCCCTATTTTAAATTTTGGAATTCGATTAAGTTTATAAATACTAGTACAGTTCCCGCCGCTTCGCTGACGGTTAGACAGGCTAAACTACAAAAAAAGAACCCAGCCGTGAAAATTTTGAGCTTCACATTGTGTCAACATTTCTGAATCTGGTATCTCCCAAAACCTCCTCACCCCCATTCATACAACTTGGGGGCTAACCCCCTCCCCCATTACTCACACCCGTCCTCATTCTCACAATTTTTTCTCACAATTTCTGAAAGTGTGACGGACAGACGGACAGACAGACAGACGGACAGCTCTCTTATTATAATATATAGATTATAGATTATTAGTTTCATCACCACTGACATTATTATATATACTGTATTGTTATATATGGGGAATGTAATAAGGTTAATCAATCAATTAATTACTGGTTATAAATTAACCTAGAAACAAGAATTGTTCATGGAAATTGAACGCACTTGAACGGGGGAAAAATGGCCGCTTCTCTTTTTCGTATTTGTGAAAGGAATTTGTCAGTTTCTTCCGTACATAAATTTCAAACAGATTTATATTAAATACCATTGTAACTTAGCAATAAGGCAAGGAACTCATTTGTCCGTTTAATTCTGGATAATTTTTAATAACAAATATCTTACGAGTTACCCCAAAAAAAATAGGGAAAGAAAATAAATTAAAAATTATAATTAAAGTCACAAAACATAGCCATTCAATTTCGACTTGCCTTCCTTTTGTACCCAAACAAAGACGGAGGGGAGGATTGGTCGAATTACAAATAATTTGTAACGTTTACAAATTACAAGAGGAACGTTTCATTAGGGTTAAATCGTCAACACGCAAATTACATCTTTCTAAAATGTTGGTAATTGTTAAACGTATGAAAAAAATCATAGGATGAAATATAAATAGGGATTTAATATAGAATAATTATATTTTACGTTTGGCAGCTAAGGGGCACATGCCCCCAAAAGGGTGGAAATATTGTACAAAAAACAAATTAGGCCTAAAAGCGGTTAACAAAGCCCAATCTTATATCGAAATATTCTTTACATACTGCCGAATAACTGACATAAATTTCATGTTAGTTAGAGACGGGATTGGTGTAATTATTAGGAACACAAAAATCTCCTTTAACGTTAAAGGCAGAAAAAACAAGCTGACGACTGGCTTCTTCAGTGCATTTCTGGGTGCGACCTTACGAAGTTTGCGAAAGAAATTCGTGTTAAAATTCTTGAGACTTAATAAAAGAATTAGTTCGCCCAAAAATTAAACAAAGAAACTGTGTGGCTCACAAAATTGAATGTACAGTACACAAATAAAATTGTTTACCCCTAACATCCGTAGAAAACGGAATTCGCTTATTTACTCACGCCCTAAAGTAGATATTTAAAATACTGTATATAGCGCCCATAGGGTATTCAATAAGAGAGTATTATTCAAAATTGTAAGTTACTCATAAAGGTTTAGTCTTGTCCACAAAGGAAGGTTGTCACTACCAATCAGGTAAGTAATACAATTTGTACTTAAATATACAGTATATACAGGGTGGTCCAAAAGTCCCTATCTATGGTGCTTAAATATGATATTTCTATTTTATTTTCTACAGGCCATAGATGATGATGGATGTACAAGAACGTGTGATGGTATTAACACTACGTATCCAAGAGAAGAAGTGCAGAGAAATTCGAGAAAATTTCGAAAGATTTCACAAACCAGGGCCTACAGACAAAGCAATCGCAAGTTGGTCAATAAATTTAAAAGAATACCATCTGTTCATGATGAGGTAAGATTTGAACGTCCAGGTACCTCTCAAGAAAATGTTGAATTGGTAAGAGATGCCTTTGACACAAATCCTAGAATGTCAACTCGCACAGTATCATGTAGACTGAGCATACCAAAAACGACCGTTTTAAGGATTTTAAAATCAACATTAAAAAAGAAAAATTACCATATTCAAGTGCTACAGGAGTTACACGAAGAGGATTATCCAAGACGAGCCGCCATGTGCACAGAATTGATTGAAAAATTCATACCGAAAACTTATTAAACCACATTCTCTTCAGCGATGAGGCAACATTCCACACATGCTGAAAGGTTAATCGACATAATTGCCCTACCTGGGCTAGCAAAAAATCAACCGAGTTCTACGAATGGGAGAAAGATTCTCCCAAAGTCAATGTCTGGTTGAGTATGACAAAATCGAAGATTTACGAACCTTTTTTCTTTGCAAAAGCTACGGTAACAGGGCCAATTTATCTTGACATGCTTCAGCAGTTTCTTGAACCCTAGCTTCTTTCAGATGGCATTCTCGACACTGTTATGTTTCAACAAGATGGAGCTCCGTGTCACTACGCAAACATCTTTCGGGCGTACCTTGATGAGCTCTTACCAAATCGCTGGATTGGATGTGGTGGAAATCGGCCGAGCACGATCTCCGAATTTAACCTCATTAGACTTCTTTGCGTGGGGCTTTATAAAGTCTGAGGTTTACAAAACAAGAGTTACAGACCTGCAGGATCTGCGAACCCGCATTGTCGCGGCAGTAGCTAAAATATAACCCTAGAGATGCTTAGGATGTGTTCCGCAATGCGGTGGACAGATTTGAGATTTGCAGACACTGATGGTGTTTACGTCGAATCTTAGACCTAAGAGCTTGATAAATAAATATACATCTAATTATGTTACCACATTTTTATCCTAAAATACTATTATTTCAGCAAAATAGATAGGGACTTTTGGACCACCCTGTATTAGCCACCGTTATCTTAATTGTCTTGCGTATTATAGTACTGCTGTCATCAAAAGAGGTACATAATATATTTCAAATGTTCCGCGCGATGATTCCTCATTTCACGAAGGTGAAGATTGTCGCCCCTCCTCTCGAGTTGTCCTGGTGAAGTAGTGAGTCGCTTTCTTGTACTCTCCACCTCACATAGCCAGGTACGCCCGGCTCATCGGGGATTGTTCTGAGCCAGGCGTCTAATCTTCTTTTGAAGATGTCCACTGCAACACCACTCGTGTTTCTTAGGTCTTTGGGCAGCCGATTAAACAGTTTTGGTCCTCTCACAACAAAACTTTTCTTTCAGGGTTAAGGATGTTCCCTGTCTAGCCTTTAATTTGGGAACACGACACAGTCTTCCTTTTCTACTTTCCACTGTTCTTTGGGGAGTTACAGGGTTCAGAGTAAGAGTAGGGACTAGTTTCTCCATTATTTTTCCAAGTGTAAATAATGCTGTATCTCTCTCCCCTCCTTTCCAGTGAATATAGGTTTAATTCGCGTAACCTTTCCCGGTAGTTTAGTTCTTTGTACCTATTGATCTTGGCTGTGAAGCTTCTCTGAATTCCTTCTAATTGTCGAATGTCTTCTTTTTTATATAGGCATGTTAGGACCGAGCAGTATTCTAATTTGGGTATGATCAGTGTTTTCAGTAGAGGAATCATTATATTCCTATCCCTTCGTTTAAAGGTTCTCAATATCTGCCCAGTTACTCCCTTTGCTCTGTTTACCGCTATTTTATTTTGTGTTTCAAATTTCGCATCATCAGTCATTACAACCCCTAAGTCTTTTGCTTAAGAATTTCCCTGAATTTCCTGTCCATCTGGGATATAATATTCACAGATTTTAGGTCCTCTCTTTTTCCGTACCGTAACAGCTGAAATTTCTCAGTGTTAAACTTCATATTGTTGTCTTCCGTCCACTTGTAGATTCTGTTCATGTCTGTTTGTAGAGATCCTATATCTTCTGGGTTTCTTATTTTTCTACTGATCTGTGTGTCATCGGCAAAGGATGTTACTGTGCTGTCTCTGGTAACGTCCTCATCTATGTCAGTTAGCATGATTATGAAGAGTAGTGGAGCTAATACTGTTCCTTGTGGTACTGAGCTGAGGACCTCTGATTCTGATGAAGATACTCCTTGTACTGTAACGACTTGCCTCCGCTCACTAAGGAAATTATATATCCATTTCCCTACTTTTCCTGTTATTCCCATATATTTCAGTTTATGTATTATGATTCCGTGGTCACACTTGTCGAACGCTTTAGCAAAGTCTGTGTATATTACGTCATAGTTTTCATTACTTTCCAGTGCATCAATAATGTTGTTGTAGTGTTCCATTAGTTGTGATAGGTATGATCTGCCTGACCGAAACCCATGTTGGTTATCATTTAATTTTTTCTGAGTTTCCAAAAAGCCATAGATTTTCTGTCTAACTATTCTTTCAAATATTTTAGTGAGATGAGATGTAAGCAACACTGGCTTATAGTTTTTGACCTTGGATCGATCTCCTCCTTTATATATTGGGACTATGTTCGCGCTCTTCAGGATGCCCGGTATTTCTCCCGTGTCTAGTGATAGTCTCCATATCCAATATAGGGGCTCAGCGATTACATTCTTGCAGTTTTTGATCAGTGTGGCATTCCATTTGTCCGGTCCTGCCGCTGAGTGTGTTTTTAGTTTCCCTATAGCTTGTGTAATATCATCTGTCGTAAAGTCGAAGTCCGTTATACTTTCCCCTTGTAGTTCTTCAAAGAACGCGTTTCTATCGCATATCAGTTTGTCAGTTTTTGGGATACTGAAAGATAATTCGTACTGAACTCTTAATATTTCGGATACTTCTATTAGATCATCAGATAAAGCACTGTCTTCGTTTTCCAAAGGTCCAATAGTCGCATGGTTTTTCGACTTCCTTTTTGCAAAATTATAGTACTTTGAGTTAACCTTTATCGCCTCTATAGCGTCGTCTTCTTCTTTTTCTATATGCTTCTCAATTAGTTCCTGTATGACGCAATCCATACCCTGCAGTTTATCATTTAATATTTTTCTGTTGTTGTTATCTTTACAATTACTTAATTTTGCAGTCACTCTTTTAGTTTTTCAGAACAATGACCTCTTTTTTCTCTCGAACCTGCTTCTCTTTCCCCTTTGTTGTATTTTTGGGACATGACTTTCCACAATTTCCAGCGTCTTCTCTAAGGTCGTTAGCATCTCTTCCGTTGTCTTGGCCTCGAAGATGAATTTCCAATCTGTTTCTTTCATGCTGGATGCAACATCTTCCCAGTTTATAGCTTTGGAGTAAAAATTAAAAATTTCGAATTTGCTTCTTTCTTGTTGCTTTTATATTGGTTGTTATTTCAATAATGTTGTGATCCGATATTATATTTTGGGGATATTTCTACATTATCAATTAGGTTGCTGTTGTTTGTGAACACCAAAGCTAGGCAGTTGTTTTTTCTTGTTTTCTGTTATTTCTTGTGTTAACATAAATTCATTAGCTAGAGCTAGTAGCATTTTTACCTGCTCCTGGTCTTCTCGTGTGCCCCCCTTGTCCTGGTGTACACATATTTTTTCCTGTCCTTTTATATTTCATGAATGGAAAATTAAAGTCACCACAAAGAAAAATATTTGGGGTTGGAGAGTGTAGATCCTTTACCCAGTTTCTTACTTCTGTAATGGAATCAGAGAATTTTGAGGTTGGCGTGTTTGGGGGTCTGTACATTACAATTAGCACCATATTTAATTTTTCAACTTTTGTACTTAGCTGTTTGAGGTACTTATCGTCATTTCTGCCATATGCCTTTCGCGTGTGTAAATAGCACATCCTCATTTACGTCTCACCGTTCTGTCGGCTCGGAGGATGTTATAGTTCTCAATTTGTATTTCTTTTTTCTCAATACAAACTCACAGTTCGCCTGGCAGTCTTTTAGATGAGTTTCCGTGAGCCATGCAAAGTCTGCTCCGGTTTCTTGCATGAGATCTTTCAGGTATAAAACTTTGTCCGGGGAGTGATTTAAGGCACTGAATGTTGGCTAGGATTATTTTTATTTTTTCGCTATCATTTTCACATACATTCGATTCGTTTTCCAATAGTAGTGCCGGTTTCGTTGTCTTGTGGTCCTCCGAGAATTTGCCTCTCTTTATCTTTGTCGGTACCTGTTGTCCCGATAACGCATGAAGTGGCTTTGTGCGTGCCTTTTGTCCGGCTCTCAGACTCCTATATTTGTCAGGTGACTTTGTATTTGCTGGATGGTATTTAGCAGCTAAATGTGTTGGCTACGTCTAAAAAATTGGTAGCCCTTTTTGATGTTCATTTTCCTGTTCACCTGTTGCGTTCCTTTGAGGGTGGTGGTGGTAACGGCAATTTTGTCCGTATTTGCACCTCCCATATCTTGCATAGGTGTTGCAGACGGTAATGTGGTGGAACTTGCACTTTTTTCAAATTTGCAATATCCTCTTGTATAATGTGTTACATAATGTGGGATGTGCATAGATGCATTGCCCATCCCGATATCTGCAGTACCCTTGTGTGTAGTATTTACAACGGTATTTTCTACGCTTCTACTTCTTGTTATCTGGTTATCTTTTATGTTCTTAATTTTGATAGTATCATTATTTTTCTTTGGCTGTTTATTTCCTACGTTTTTATTTTTTATCTTTTTATCATTTTGTTCGTTGGGAAGTTTTACCACCTCGCAACTTTTACCTGTCTCTTTTCTTCCATTTATGTCTTCATTCTGTATTATATTGTTATTCATTATTATACTGTTATTTGTTATTTCGTCTTCTCTCTCATCCACCCGAATTGTCATGGGGACATTTCCAGACTCTTGTTTCCCCATTTTTTCCTCGTTTTCTGTAACACTCAAATTCGCTTTCTCCATTTCTTTAAATACCGCAAAGGAGTTTACAGTCTGTGTACATGCGGCACACAGAAATGTAACTCCTGCGATCTGTTTAGCGTTCGAGACGAGGGATATTTTCCTATCATCCCAATTCATGCAGATAAAGTCATGCAGTTTTTGACAGAAATCACATCTTTTTGCTGCCTTTTCAGTTGCTTTCAGATAACACAAATTGCAGATTAAATGAGAATTTGGACCCATGGTCATGCTATTCATTAATTATCGTAAAAAGAAATACAGACACAAATTATTTATTTATTTTCCTTTTCTTTCTCTTTCCTTTCCTTTCGATGGTCGCGAGGGTTTTCTGACCTTTGCGTTTTATGACTTTTTCCTGCCTTGTTTCAAAAATTTTTCGAATACCAACCGTATTACGATTTAAATATATATATATATAAAAGCCCAAAACATAACAATACATGTGTGTGTGTGTGTGTGTGTGCGTGTGTGTGTGTGTGTGTGTGTGTAGGCAACTGGGCATAAGTGAGATCGAGTGTGTGATAATTCACAGACGTAGTTTTCTTTTCTTGAAAAAAAAATTTGGGACTTCGGGACATTAAAAAAATTATATAAAAAATCTAAAAACATTTTTAATGTCGGAAAAAAATATGTTCCTCCTCATTAGGTTGTTACGCTAGGTTAGGTTAGTTAAGGTTTCGTTACGTTTGGTTAGATTAGCGAGCACCTCGTTATTTAATGACGTACAGAAACCACCTTTCAGTCCTTCAATTGCGCCCGAAACACTTATCATGCCCTTTTAGGAAGGCACTAAGATGAGAGTAAGTTAAATTACGTTTGGTTAATTAGATTTTTAAATACATGGATTTAAAAATGTCGGTATCTCGCCTAAGCGGAGATACGCACGTGTGTGTGTGTGTGTGTGTGTGTGTGTGTGTGTGTGTGTGTTATTCCCAAATATCTGAATCAAGTAGAAAAATGAAAATAAAAATGAAAAATTAAAATAGTTTAATTTTTGCAAAGCAGTTAAGAAAGTCGTTAATTTATTATCTGAACCGATTGAGTGGGCTCAGGGCTTATGCCAGGGAGAAGAAACTGTACCAAACAATTAAACCCACTTCACTGTAATCTTTACCAAAGAGAAACGAATTTTTGTAACTCATGCACCTCTCTCTCTCTCTCTCTCTCTCTCTCTCTCTCTCTCTCTCTCTCTCTCTCTCTCTCTCTTTCTCTCTCTCTCTCTCTCTCTCTCTCTCTCTCACACAAAAATAGTGAAAAGCACAAAGTGAATTTACAGATGTTGCCAGTATGAGAGACGGGAGAACTAGTAGGCGATGATGGCTGTGGCAAGCAGCAGTGATGGGCACCGTTAACCAAAAAGTTAACTTCGTTAACCGCTAATCCGTTAACCAAAAAGTTAACTTCGTTAACCGTTAATCCGTTAAACATGTAACGGAAGTTACCGATAAACCGTTAACGTTAACTTTTATTATAAAAAAATGAAAAACACAATATATATATAATTTAATTTTCCCTCTTCTTCTCGTTCTCCATTTTGTCCATGAGATGCATGTTGCCCTTCATGAAAATTAGCATATCAAAGTTTTCATCAGACAGGGATGATCTCTTGGCCCTCAGGATGTCCTTGCCCATAGAGAACAAACGCTCCACTGCAGCACTGGAGGGGATGGCTGTGTTGAACTTGATGAACAAGTCCACCAACACTTGCTCACCCAAGAAGGCAGCATCTGTCAGCAAGTCCTTGGAGTTGGTCTCCAGCCAGGTCTTGACCAAGTTCTGGGCCTTGCCCTTGAGTGACCTGTGGCTTCTGCTGCTCTCTTTTGTCTGGATGACAGCACTGAAGAAGTCATCCTCCTCCTCCTCCTCGTTGTTGCTGCCCACTTTGTCATTGTTACATATATATTATTGAAAGTGCCTTAAAATGCTCGTGATATTTCTTGAAAGAAGTTGAAACATTCAACTCAAATGGCAAATCTTTCCGCCTGATTTTACAGTCAACCATGTTTTGCTCAAACCAATGCCATAAATAACTACCATATTTGGTAAGACACAAATTGTGGCGACGGAAACAAATATATCGCCTGATTTTGCACTGCGGAAATGGAAATTCGTTCATCACTATTAACAGTGGCGGATTAATTGCGCACCTGCTCAGCACTGAAAATAATAGAAACTTTTAAACGTTTATTTATGAATTTTTTGGGTTAACGGACTTGAGTTAACGGAAGTTAAATGTAACGGAAGTTAATTAGTCCGATAATGATTTTCAAAGTTAACTTAAAAGTTAAATCGTTAACGAAAAAGTTAACTTCGTTAATTAACGATTAACGGATTAACGGTTTGTGCCCAGCTTTGGCAAGCAGGCTATGGCTTTAGCGGACAGACTTGTTGCATCTTGAACCAAATTGGTGTGCAGAGCCACATGGTAGTCTCGGAATATTTCTGGATATAATGGACTACTAGCTCTGAAAAAGTCTGATAGAGAGGCCATTATATTGGGGTTTTGGTCGCCCACCCTCAGGAAAGATATTGAGAGGCTGGAACGAGCGCAGGCGAGGGCCACAAAGTTAATCCCTTCCGTTAGGCATATGGGCTACAATCGACGCTTACGCGCCCTGAACTTGTTTTCGCTGGAAAGTCGGAGGCTGCGTGGTCAACTCATAGAGGTTTTCAAACTGTTACGCGGGTTCAACGATGTCTATTTTAGAAGCATGTTTAGTTTAAATGATAACCCAACTCGCAACAATGGTTGAAAGCTGGATTTGAAACGGTTTAGGACTAGTGTGTGTGGGAATTACTTTACCTATAAGATCTGTGACACGTGGAACAGGTTACCTTCAGAAGTTGTGAACAGTTCCTCTGTGGATCACTTCAAGAAAAGGTTAGACCAAATCTTGCACACTATTTGAGGGTGTAGAAAATTTTCCCTGGCACCCGTTGCCATTGGTACCTCCTCGGTATGGGCCGTAATGCCTCTCTCTCTCTCTCTCTCTCTCTCTTTTTTGATAAGGTACCTCACCGCCGGCTAATGGCCAAAGCCAAAGTCCGCGCGCTGGGTATCGGTGGGGAAGTAGGTAGCTGGATTGGAAACTGGCTGAAGAATAGGCGGCAGAGGGTTGTAATTAAAGGGGCTAGCTCGGGTTGGTCCTCGGTCACTAGCGGGGCTCCTCAGGGTTCCGTTTTGGGGCCACTGTTGTTTATTATTTACATAAATGATTCGACGCTGACATCGTCAGTAGGATCGCCAAATTCGCTGATGTCACTAAGCTTGGGGCCACTGTTGAGACGCCCGAAGCGATCGAGCAACTGCGTGCGGACCTACGTAGGATAGGAGAGTGGTCTGAAAAATAGCAAATGCTGTTTAACTTGGGTAAATGCAAGGTCATGCACATTGGCTACGCCAATCCCAAGTCGGACTACTCCATGTTGGGGAGTAATATCGAGGCCACTGATTTGGAAAAGGACTTGGGTGTGCTAATTAGGAGCGACCTTAAGTTTACCAAACAGTGCATAGAGGTGGAAAAGAAAGCCCAGAAGCTGTTGGGTTATATCAGGAGGCAATTTCGATTTCGGAACAAGGAGATTGTGCTCTCTCTGTACAATTCCCTGGTTCGGCCGCATCTGGAGTATGCTGTGCAGTTTTGGTCACCCACCCTCAGGAAAGTTATTGACAGGCTGGAGCGGGTCCAGGCGAGGGCCACAAAGTTAATCCCTTCCGTTAGGCATACGGGCTACAATCGACGCTTACGCGCCCTGAATTTGTTTTCGCTGGAAACTCGGAGGCTGCGCGGTCAACTCATCGAGGTTTTCAAGCTCTTACACGGGTTCAACGATGTCGATTTTAGAAGCATGTTTAGTTTAAATGATAACTCACCTCGCAACAATGGTTGGAAGTTGGATTTGAAACGGTTTAGCACTAGTGTGTGTGGGAATTACTTTACCTATAAGATCTGTGACACGTGAAAAAACACTGAAAACCATCTTTTAAAACTTTCTACCGGAGACCGGTGTAATAGTAAAGAAATACCGCAACTATCATACGAAAGCATAATGGAAAAGAAGCAGATTAAGATTTGTCATGAGGTACATAGCCTATTTAGGCATATACCCTTAATGGAAGTTGTGGGCTACTTTTACGAAATTTTAAATTTCATTTGCAGTGACTCCAAAAAATTTACCCACAAGTGAGCTAAGGTTAACAATAGAGGGCAATCTTTTTGTTTTATTTTAAAAAATAAATTGCTTATTAGACTTTTAATAGAGCATACAACCACACGTAAGTGTTTTTTGCAGGTTAGGTTAAAGTAATTACCTTAGAATTTTTGCTTTCCCATGCTAAACATGAGACTAGTTCGTGTAGCGTATAGTTATTAGTAGAGCCCGGATGTTCAGGCAAAATGCCATAAATGCCTTTTCTTGCCTATTTTTTAATATTTCAGTCATTGTGCCTATTTTACAAAATTAATGCCTATTTTCAAAAGATTGCGAGAATTCAGTAACGAAGTTTGTGAAAATGTCTTTGTTTTTATTTAATATAGAATAAAGTGGAAGCATGATTTCCACCTTTGTGATAAATAGAGCCTGGATGTGCAGGCAAAATGTCTTTTCTTGTTTATTTTTTAATATTTCAATCATCGTTTATTGTTTATTTTCAGGAAATTGCGAAAATTATATAACGAATTTTGTGAAAATGCCGAAGGCTTGTGTGTCCACTGAAAAAAAGTTGAACACTTTTGTCCGTGAATTTGGCAGCGACGTCTTTTCTACCGATGGTTCAGTACTGTTTTGCAAGATTTGTGAAAAAAGTGTGAATTATGAAAAGAAGTACTTTGTGTCGCAACACGTCCAAACTGGTAGACACACAGACGCTGCTCGGAAGTTGAAGCCAGGAAGCAAGAAAACGAACCTGTTGACTACATTTGCTGCATCGTCAAGCCGTCAGTCTTCCTTCTCGCTTGACTTGTGTAAAGCCTTTGTTGATGCCGGAATACCACTGTGGAAGTTAGAAAACAAGTCTCTGAAATCATTTCTCGAAAAGTACACAAAACAACAGATTCCAGGCGAGTCTACTTTGAGGAAGAATTATGTGGAGACGAACTACGCTTTGACGTTGCAGAATATTCGGGAGGGTGTACAAGATAAGAAAGTCTGGATTTCGGTAGACGAAACAATAGATGTAATGGGGAGATATATTGCCAATGTGGTTATTGGTACCTTGGAAGCTGCCATGAAACCGAAAATTTATTTACTAACAACAGAGGAACTACAGAAGACAAACAGTTCAACAATAGCGCAACTGTTCACGACATCACTGGCTTTACTTTGGCCAGATGGCATTAAACATGAAAATGTCATACTCTTCGTGACAGATGCGGCGCCTTACATGAAGAAGGCTGCAACGGCACTCAAGGTCATTTACCCGCGAATGCTACATTTGACATGTTTAGGTCATGCACTTCATCGTGTAGCAGAGCAAGTACGTGCATCATTTCCTAACGTAGACAAATTAGTTTCGAATGGCAAGAAGATTTTTCTTAAGGCCCCATCACGATGTCAGTTGTTCAAAGAAATGGCGCCGGAACTCGCAATGCCGCCACAACCTATTTTGACGAGATGGGGAACATGGATTTCCGCGGCATTATATTATGCATCAAATTTCGACAAGTTTGATGAAGTTGTAAAAAGTTTCAACGCCGAAGATGCTTCAGCAATTAGCATTGTCCAACAACTGTTACAAGAGAATTCTCTTCGAAATGATCTTGCATTTATCGCTACCTACTATTCAAAGCTACCAGAGGCCATAACTGCTCTTGAGGAAAGGAATGTGCCATTAGTCGACGCACTGAACGTTTTTGAAACGATCGTTGTGGACATTTGTCAGGGGCCTGGTGATAAGGGCAAAGCTGTGCGCGACAAATGTTGCCGGGTAATTACTGCAAACAAAGACCTGGAAAAAATTAAAAATATCGGAAAAGTTCTTGATGGAGAAAACGATACTAATACCGGGGATATGGATCCACTGTACGTTTCGTGCTTCAAATACGCTCCTGTTACATCAGTGGAAGTGGAGCGATCCTTCTCACTGCTTAAACATCTTTTGTCTGACAGACGACATGGGTTCACCTTCGAAAACCTAAAGAAAATGCTGGTCATTGGATGCAATCAAGCAGAATAGACTCGAAAAGTATTACAGTATTTGTTTTATTTGTTTGTTTACTATATATTCAAATGTCTAAAAAATAAATGCCTTTTTTTGCTGCCTATTTTGACGTTTTATTTTGCCTTTTTGCCTGCCTATTTGGACTTTATTAGTGCCTAAACATCCGGGCTCTAGTTATTAGGTATTTGGATATTTGGGTGATTAATTATATTAGCCGAAATCCATATTGGGCTCCAAATAAATTGCCCAACAGAGCAGCAAACCACATGTAAATGCTTTTTGTAAGTTAGGTTAGGTTAGGTTTGGTTACACTTATCTGGAGCCCAATACGAATTTTGACTAGTATAATGAATCGCCCAAATATCTAATCATCTAATGAGTCTATACGCTACACGAACTAGTCCCATGTTTAACTATTATTTATAGATTTATTTACAATTTTTATTTACCAAAACCACATATTCATGGCATAAAAGGCTATTTGGAATTTATTAATCATTTTATTTTTTAAATAAAACAAAAATTTGGCCACTATTATTAACTTTTATCTGCAAATGATTAGAATAGTGGATAGCTACATTTTTTCGGGCCATTCTTTAGCTATATTATACAGGGTGTCCCATAAGTCCGGCATCATAGGAGAAATTCATATTTTTCTATTTCTACAAACCATAATTCATATTTTTCTCTTTCTACAGGCCATAATGTCTGTGAGCAAGGAAGAACGAATCCAGATAATTCTACTCATAGGAAATCGGAGTCAGAGAGAGGCCGCTGCTGAATTTAACACACTGCATCCAGACCGCGAGCCAATAACACAGAGTTGTGTTAGCAGACTTGTTGCAAAGTTTAAGGAAACAGTATCCATAGAAGATAAACCACGCAGTGGACCTTCAAGGAGGTCCACTGACGATGATACAGCGACTGCTATCCTGGCTCATTTTAACAGAAGTCCCAATAAGTCTCTTCGGCGATTGTCCGCCGAGACAGGAGTGTCGAAAAGTAGCATCCATCGCAATCTTCAGGCTCACAAATGGCATCCATATAAACTTCAGATCCTACAGAAATTAAGCGAAAATGATCCCGACCGACGGATGGAATTTTGTGAATGGGCTACGGAACAATATGCTCGGGATGCCAATTTCCCGTCCACCATTCTGTTCAGTGACGAGGCTGTTTTTTATGGAAATGGTGAGGTAAATCGACAGAACACCCGCTACTGGTCTCCAAACAACCCTCACTGGTATACCTCTTCAAAGGAACAAGGTGCATCTCGGGTGATGGTATGGTGTGGCATTTGGAAGGATCGCGTCATAGGCCCCCTCTTTTTCGATGAACATGTCACTGGAGGCACCTACCTACGTATGCTCAAGGAAGAAGCATTTCCCAGTGTCTTGAACGAAGAAGGAAATTTCCCAACATGGTTCCAGCAAGACGGCGCTCCTGCACATTACAGCACCCAAGTAAGGGAATACCCGTACCAACAATTCCCTGGTCATGGATAGGACGTCGAGGGCCTGTGGAATGGCCAGCTAGAAGCCCGGATCTCACGCCACTAGATTTTTATCTCTGGGGCCACTTGAAAGCGCTGGTATACGCAGAGAAAATTAGGTGTGTTGAACATTTGCGGCAGCGCATTATTGGGGCATGTAACACCATTACTCCTGACATCATTCACCGTGTGCTTGCTGACTGGGTATCACGTCTGAATTTGTGTATTGAAAACAATGGTGGACATATTGAGCACGTTCTGTAAATAAAAGCTTTTGTTTTGCCTTTTTTATTATTTTTCCTATGATGCCGGACTTATGGGACACCCTGTACAAATTCTTGCCTTTAAATCACTTTTCTCGTAAAAGGCATTTTACATCTGTAGAAATGACATGCTTAAAATCTTTAACAAAAACAGTAAGATCCTGCATTCTGAAGGCCTAGGCTAGGCTGCTAAGCTGTAAATAAAGAACACGAATATGGTGATGTGATAAATTTGCTGTAACATTAAATTAAAACTGGAATTCAAACGCCATTTTTTGCTTTCTGAAGTACTTTACAACCCGAAGATTTTGAAGAACTGAAGTAAATGATTTAAGTTTCTCTTGTTTTTAATAAGTACGGTGTACGGTTTTCATTACTGTACATTTACTGCTCTGGCTTCAAGTGAAGTTTAGAGCGTTTAGCTGTGTTTTGATGCACGACTGGCACAAAATTTCCCTTCAGTATAAAGGCTTTAATTCCCTTTAACATTTGAATTTGTAGAGTAGGCCTAAGTTGTGTATAAGAATGTCATGGATAGGCCTACTTTTAACGGATTTAGCTCTATTTTGTTGTGTTTATATGGAGATTAAGTTAGCTTTAAGTAGAACTGATACTGACTTTATAATCTTAAATGCACTTGTTTCGTAAGAATATAGACTAAACTTTCAAAAATTTATAAAAATCCATGCTTTGGTAAATTAAATTTAGAGATTTAAGGTTAAGAATCCAAGATTCCTTTTATTACACAATCAAAATAATCATTAGAACATTACGTGTAGGTGGGTCGCCAGACGTCCCGCATTTGATCAAAAAATCCCGCGTCCCGCTTTGTATTCAAAATGTCCCACAAAAAACATTTTTTAAGCAATTTTTTTCGGGATGAATTGCTTTAGAATTTTCTAGAATTATGTAGGATCCTGTAGAATTCTATAGAGTAATGTTGAATGTTCTAGAACATCCTAGAAATTACATAACGCTTATAAAATGTTGTGACTTGACTTGCAAGGAAGTCAAAAGATGGAGCTATTATTTTGAAGATTAAAAGTTCAGAAAAATATTGACATATGTCATAATATAATTAGTAAAGCGATGTATAGTACAATATTTAATATGCTATGATAATTTCAATATTATTTACGATATTTCAATATTCTGTATAATAATTTCAATATTATTCACGATGTTTAATTAATTGTTAAGCATTATTTTAATAACAAATTTCTAATTTTGTTTGTTGGAACCGTTGAAGAAATCTAGTTTTAATTTGAAGAAAATTTGGTCTTAAAAAACTCAGAAAAAGTTTGTCCCGCATGGGCATTTGAAAAATCTGGCAACCCTACGTGACACAAAAAATAAACTAGCTTTAGCTTCCAGTCTTATTTTATAAGCCTCTCGATTCTGATTTCTTGATTACCTTCTGTAAACCAATAAGTATGACGAGGAACTACTTGACTTATTCCTTATTCTTAGATCGTTTTTATCATCCATAGGCGCGCTTAACTGAATTGGACCTAATTATCCTCTCTATAACGATTTGGGCCCAATTAACACTATAATCCTGATAGGGACAGACAGGAATTGTTGTTGAATGTATGGCCACAAAACTAAATTTCTTAAATGTACTCTAGAGACTCTCGAGGAAATCGTATTAATTATTCATTACAGAACCTTCGTAATAGAAGATTTCATTTAGATAAGCGTTAGGCTTAGGCCTAGGTTCCGCCTAAGTGATTTATAGGGGAGAGTTTATCTCGTGCACGTTTAAATATTTCTTTATGAAGAAATGCTCTGAGGGAATAAAAGAAAAATTACGTTTAGTTTCATTTGATTATTTTCCTATTTTATAAGATAATAGGTTTTGTGTTAGAGCTAAAGTTTAGACCATTTGCACCATACATCATACCTTGTATAAAGCCCACTCGCGGGTTTTTTTGTTTTTGTTTTTGTAGGTGGAAAGGAGTGGAAGGAATTGAAACCAGCACTACGATTGTGTTGCTGCCCCAGCCGTATCTTCCCACCCTCCAGTTTTGCATCACAATAATCAGGTAACTACTGACAAGGACCCTCCCAGTGTCCCGACACGTCTCTAACTCTATGCTATATCGCTTTCTTTATTCACCAGCCTAGCTATCCTGAGGCCTACTTATATCCATAAGCACGTAAAATATACCTACCAATAGGCCTGCTCTTCACTGTACTTTAAACTAGAACCTACTCGTATGTGCCAACCCAAAACCTTATAGAAAAAGAGTGTTATCGCTAAAAAGCGATGATAGAGGAAAAAACAGTGAAAATGTAATGTAAAGCAACGTAGAACCCAATAATCACTTTCATAGTCTAAGCACTAATGCTTCTTCGGAAGTACAAGACAGGAAAATCTGTAAAGGTAACTACGTTCCCATGGAAATACAAATACAAATAATTTACATCCCTTTTTGTACAAACGAATTCGCATGGGGCACGTTACCATTTTATATATATATACAGGGTGGGCCAAAAAACTATTACCCAAATTTTTTTAAAAATATTGTGGCTCACCCTGTACATTGATCTTACTGCTGAGGCCGTATGTTGTACCCATACTTTTACTCTTTCAAACGCTGGCTTTGAATCTAGATTCAACGGCCCAGGAGTAGAGGTACAGGCTCACAACTGGAGGGAGGTATCAGAATATGGTGCTCAATTAAAAGGCGGTCAAAGTCAGCAGTAGTATGACCGCAAAATGTTAGAGTGCAATGCAATTCCAAATGTTGACCAATGTTGCAAGAGGTTATGCAACAACAGTGGGGAGGGGTTATCTCCCAAGCTGCAATGAAGGGGAACTCCCCCAGTATGCTGGGGGGAGTCCACCTGACCTATTTGGTGGAGAAGATGGGACGGACTCACCCCCAAAGGGATATACCTAACCTAAGAGAGAGAGGAGAAGGAGAGAGGAGTGTTCATTTGGCAGGAGCCAAGCGCATATTGTGACTTCAGCCGAGCGCCCGCTGTCTTATAAGTTTCTAATCAGCCAGTTGGCTTAGAAGGCTTCTTAGAAGGCATAAATGGCCTGTATATATTAATAACCTTCGAACGAATTAAGAGCGCACACAAACGCACATACACTCCCCGACTGTACGCCCATAAAGCACCTATTATCACACACACACACACATATATATATATATATATATATATATATATATATATATATATATAAACTGATGCATGCAAAGCCCCAATAGCACAATATATACGAGCACAACCTCCACACAAAAAAAGCACCACATCACCACCAATCGTCTAAGTATAGACTTTTAGGAGCTCATCCCATCAACAACACATGGTGAGATGAGGGCTACGACTTTTAGCTGATCCCATCAACACTGAGATGAGGGCTACGACTTTTAGGAGCTGATCCCATCAACACCACATAACCGATATGAGAGCTACAACCAAGCGACGAAACTGAGACGATTGGTGGTGAAGCAGTATTACACCACCACAACCACCTCCACCGCTTTACTTATCAGTTCCTGGTAGACCGACAAGGTCTCTAAATACGACCCAATAGACAGAGCTATTAAAACTAAATACGGTACATTTATTGGACCAAGGAGTAGACCGACAAGGTCTCAAAAAAAGGCAACACCAATAGTTTTTCTATTGAGCTTCTCTTCGGCATTTTGGGGACGATCTTTTAAACAAAAAATCGAATAAGATAAACTAAGTTTAATGCAAAAACAAATTTTCATCATAATACACAATTTTATCCTTAAAGTATAACATAAAAAGTATTAATATGAATTTTAAAACAAAATAGAAGTTAAATTAGGGGTAACTTATTAATTTTCCTCTTTTACCCAATTATTTTCAGCCCATCATGTTTTAAGATTACATACCAGAATGCATTGAGTAATTCTGGGGTTTCTTAATTGTTCATCGAATTACTGTATACAACACATTTTTACGTTACTGGGTTTCAACATTTCTAACACATATAGGGTCATAGACAAGCGGAAAGATGGACTGAGGAAGATTCAGAATGAATTGTCGACGAGATGTATCGTGTTAATTTTAACTACTCTAGGAGTGATTCAGGCAATGAGAGTGTATAACAGACTTTGATTTTACCCAGAAGATGGAGGGCGAATGAAACCACATTCAGCTGCAGGTCCGGATAATTGGAACGCATTATTGATTAAAAACTGTAAAAATGAAATAGCTACACCTATATACTGGATATGGAGAAGATCCCACTTTCTCAAACATAATACTTAGAATATTCATTACAGTTTTGCAGGGCACACCCAGTAAACATGGCAGCTACCAAAAAAGTTGCCAAAAACCTTCAGTACTCATTTAGAAAACAATTTAAGCGTAGAGACTGAACAGCATTTCATAAATGTGGGTTGTTTTTCAAGAACCGAGCATAGATCAGCTCCTCTGTGATGGGGCAACCAGCTTAACCTTCATGTGAACAGTGACCGATGGCTTAGAAAGTGTCAATCAGTCAGTTGGCTTAAGCAGCCAGCTGACACAATGTGTATATATCGTTTGAACAATCAAAAGGCGCACACATTATTGCACACACCAACTATATAAACGTTCATAGAAACAACTCCCTTCGTCATTTACATATATACGTCCATAGAAACACTCCCTCCGTCGTTTACACATACACGTTCATAGAAACCCGGAAACAATTCACTCCGTCATCAACCGTTTACACTAGGAAGAGAGAGAGAGAGAGTTACAGAGAGTTACAAGTACACTAATTTCAGCTCTTAAGATATGGCAGGAATGAGGAAATTAAAGACTGCATATTACGCAAGATGAGCCGGGTGTACAAGGCTATGTGCAGTGAAGAGCGCAAGAGAGCAACTCGCTCATCCACCAAACCATGCCTAGAGGCGGAGCCACCAGCTCGACCCTCGTGTGAAGATACTAGCAAAATATACAAAAGGTCAGTACGAATTGTTCTTCATCACGTAGGGGTATAAAGAATAGAAGTCGTACGCCCCACCACGAGGCGTCAGAAATTACAAAGTCCTCACCAGACTCGATCTCACGACCAGCACCCAACGTCTTAACCACTAGGCTACCCAGGGTAGCCATTTATCTACCAACCAATTGTGTGGAAGGATGAACAGCGGGGTTTTGCTGCGCGCCGTCGCAAGGTATTGTTCCCGAGACCAATGGAATCGTAATCAGCAATGCTAACTCCTACATCACCGAATTGCATAACGAAGTTTAGTAACAAAACATGTTGAAAAGGTGCATACAGGGAAGATATAAACCTATATAATGCCAATTACCTTTGGAATGCCGAATGCCCCAGCCACAAGAAGGATGTACCAAATAACTGCATAATAGAAATAAAACTATGAAACATTTACCAAGATTGCAACCAATTGAAGGTTCATAAGAAGTCCTGAAGACTGGGCCAGAGCGTGTCTGGCAGGCAACGAAAGACAAAATCTTAGGAGTGCAGATGGAGTAATTCACTTTTAAAAACGTAGAAGATTGGGGCCTCCTATCCAGCAATAATTATGAAATGCTTCGATATATATATATATAATATATATATATATATATATATACTATGTGCGATGGAGAGCGCAACTCGCTCCTCCACCAAGCCAGGCCTAGAGGCGGGGTCACCAGCTTGACTTTCATGTGAAGAGAGACCGATGCAGGGGGGGGACACTAACAAAATACACAAATGGTCAGAAGACAACAATATGACATTTAACACCGAGAAATTTCAGCTCTTGAGAGATGGTAGAAATGAGGAAATTAAACAGATTGCATATTATGCCAGATGACCCGGGTGTACCTGGCTATGTGCGGTGGAGAGTGCAAGAGAGCAACTCGCTCCTCCACCAAGCCAGCCCTAGAGGTAGGGACCACCAGCTTGACCTTCGTGCGAAGAGAGAACGACGCTCGGAAACACATCGTGGTGTATACACACATTTATTCATGGTTATCCGTGATTCACTGTCGCCAAGTGAATTAACATGACTTACTAATTATTACCATTGTGCACTTATCCGTGATCGTGACGGAGTTAACGGTGATTTGGTGGTGTTTACATTCGCGGGTCCCTCCCACCATCCCACCACAGTGCGCCTCAGTCAGTGTCTCAGCGCTGCCAAAGACAATATTATGGGGGATACAAAGATAAGCAGAAAAATCAACGAGTGGTACCGAACCTCAAACTAAACCCAATTACCAGCCAAACAACGCTGGACAATAGGAAAGGCAGAATATGTAGTGGTCCCAAACTAAAGGCCTAACAAGGGACCTCCTCAACACTGAAGGAAAATAGTATTATTAAATATTTAAGTTAAACATCTGGTTCTTTCGCAATAAAAATTAGGCGGCAATCTACATTTTAACACATAACTATCATATCTACAGCTAATTACGCAAAAGCACATTTTTCTTTCATATATATATATATATATATCCTAGAGCATATCGTATATACTAAGTTAATTGGAATTACCTGTTTGATAACTTATGCGATCTAATGACTGTGCAATAACTACGTGTGGAGAATCTGGCAACTATTTTCTAAACGCACTCCATCAGTGCCATATTACTCAGTCAAATTAATTTAAAGTGCTAACACCAATTCAAACATACAGCTATATTCTAAATCAGCGTATTGTCACAAACACAACTAAACTTAGAAGACTGAAGGCAACCATAGTGCAATTTAGCAGACCAGAAGCTGCTGAACAACTCAAAGCTAACTGTGAAGAGACAAAGCCCACCCAAAATAGGGACGTAGGCAAGTAAAGGGTTAAAATAATAATACTAATGCACCCAAAGCTCTCTCTTTGTCCTGCGCAGATATGACTATCGTATTGTTCAGCACTCATCCGGCCAGGGTGTTGTTCAAAGTCCCTTGTCTAGAAAGCAACTTTTTCTTACATCAAATTACCAGAATGAGGCGGGGTGCTACAGAGGGGTCAAAAGTAGGACGGTCTTCAACAGTTCATAAATCACTTAACCTGTTATGCAGACAACCTGGTCCAGGTTTGATGAGGGCCTACAACACCACTGTTAACAATTCCAATTTAGTGTTTATTATACCTCTTCCTAATATTGCTCTAGCTTGTCAGGATACAGTACCAACTGAGGCGTCTTATCGCTGTGACAATGCATTTTCCCCTTATACCCAAAAAATGTAGCCAAAAGTATCCTGAATGCAATAGTACATTATTTAAGACCATTAAGGAACTGTGATATCTTCAATCTCAGTCAAATCTCGTTTATTTATTTTTATTAGCTATCTTCATATATCATTTTCTCTGAACTTCCTCAGCGGCAATAAGAAGCCTCCTGAAGGGTATAACTTAACTGTAGAATGGAAAAACTTATCTTGAAACTTAATATGTAAGAGCAATTTGCCTACTCTCTCAAATAATTATCTCTTTTCATGGCCCATCTGCGACCAACACAGTGTTCTCATGTTCATTTATTACCTAAGTGTCTTATTTTTACCTCTATGATTTTGAAATAAACGCTTCACTATTGAGTTTACATTACAAAATGGGTACGTACTGTTGTTAGTGGGGTAAATAACAGGCCCTTAATCTGATGTGTGTAAATAATGTATTTAAGTAAGATTTAATTGCATCTTTAACTGATGACTCATCTACCTTGAGAAAGCCCCTTTAGCCAACCAGCTGCAAGGTTAGGCTATCATGCTCTACATTGATTAAAATTAGAATTAGGTTTATTTGGTGTTAAGTCGTTCAAGCGAGACTGTGTTTGATTCTGTGTAATCTGCATGTTGCGCTCAGGTGAAGGAACGAGATGTTCTCTCGCACTCTCTGCCGTAAATAACAAGGTACACCCAGCTCATCTGGTATTGTACTGAGACAAGCATCTAGCATTCTTTGAAGACTTCATCTTTGACTTGTGACGGCTCTGAGGAACGACCATTTAAGTCTCTGATAATATTCCAGGATGTATCATAAAACCCATGGCTAGTGTTACTATCTCGGATCGCTGGGGATAGAGGTCCATTCATTTTCTGGCGAGAACATTCTGCTAATTTCCCAGAGATTGCCAAAGTTGCTGAGAAATGCATGAGCTGCCCCTCTGGATCAGTTGACTCTGAACAGCTTTTCTCAACGGCTGGAGATGTTATCAATGCGAAACGAGCCAACATCACCCCAATCAACGCTGAGGAACAAATCATCCTCTCCAAAAATCTGAAGTTCCTCAATTTTGATTAATGAGTGAACTGTTATAGTGAGTTACACTTTTTGAATTACAATTTTTTAAATACATATTGTTTCGATTACACGACTTTTTTGTGAATTCCACTTCTTCAAATATGCTTTGAATTACAGTACATGCGTCGAATTACATTCTTTGAATCCTATTTTGATATTTTGGACAGATATCGGTATCAGTATCGGCCGATACTTTGCTCTATCGGTACCGATACTTTGGGAATACTATCGGTCGGCCCCTACTTCTAACCATTACTGTGGAAAATATTTTAGCGGTTTGCTATAATTCGAATCTTCGCAAAAATGATGAGATAAAAGAACTAATTCATTGCATAGCGCATTCTGGTAACTAATCTTGTACCCCGATTATATATATATATATATACTGCCTTCTAAACACTATATCGTAAAATCGCGATGAAATATGCCCAGCACTGCGATAATTCGTTCGACAAATTGTGCAAATAACAGAATTACTCAATGCATTCTGGCATCTAATCTTAAAATATGATGGGCTGAAAGTAATTGGGTAAAAGAGGAAAAATTAATGTTACCCCTATTTAATTTCTGATATGTTTTAAAAATCATATTAATGCTTCTTATGTTATAGTTTAAGGATAAAATTTTGTATTATGATGAAACTTTGTATTGAAACAAAATAATTGGCCAAAAGAGGAAAATAAATAAGTTAACCCTAATTTAATTTCTATTTTGTTTTAAAAATCATATCAATGCTTTTTATGTTATAGTTTAAGGATAAAATTGTGTATTATGATGAAAATTTGTTTTTGCATTAAACTTAGTTTATTCTATTCGATTTTTTATTTAAAAGATCGTCCCCAAAATGCCGAAGAGAAGCTCAATAGAAAAACTATTAACGCTGCCTTTTTTTGGGGACCTTGTCGGTCCACACCTTGCTCCATAAACATATTGTATTTGTTTATTTTTAATAGCTCTGTCTATTGGGTCGTATTGAGAGACTTTGTCGGTCTACTAGGAGCTGGTAAAGCAGTGGAGGTGGTTGTGGTGGTGTAATACTGCTTCACCACCAATCGTCTAAGTTTCGTCGCTTGGTTGTAGCCCTCATATCGGTTACGTGGTGTTGATGGGATCAGCTCCTAAAAGTCGTAGCCCCCATCTCACCATGTGCTGTTGATGGGATGAGCTCCTAAAAGTCTATACTTAGACGATTGGTGGTGATGTGGTGCTTTTTGTGTGGTGGTTGTGCTCGTATATATTGTGCTATTTGGGCTTTGCATGCATCAGTTTATATATATATATATATATATATATATATATGTGTGTGTGTGTGTGTGTGTGATAATAGGGGCTTTATGGGCGTACAGTCGGGGAGTGTATGTGCGTTTGTGTGCACTTTTAACTCGTTCGAAGGTTATTAATATATACAGGCCATTTATGCCTTCTAAGAAACCTTCTAAGCCAACTGGCTGATTAGGAACTTATAAGACAGCGGGCGCTCGGCTGAAGTCACAATATGCGCTTGGCTCCTGCCAAGTGAACACTCCTCTCTCCTTCTCCTCTCTCTCTTAGGTTAGGTATACCCCTTTGGGGGGGTGAGGCCGTCCCACCTTCTCCGCCAAATTGGTCAGGTGGACTCCCCCCAGCATGCTGGGGGAGTTGAGTTCCCCTTCATTGCGGCTTGGGGGATAACCCCTCTCCCCTTGTTGCATAACACCCTCCCCCTTTTGTTACACACCCTTGCAACATTCCCCCTTTGCAACATTGATCAACATTTGCAATTGTATTGCACTCTTAACATTTTGCAGTCATACTACTGTCAGCAACTGATACTTTCAGATGACAGTTTCTCCATAAATAATTAATTTTCCTAATTTTTGCACAAAATAATTAACTTATTTCCTTTTCCATTTCAGACCATCATTCTACTATAGTTGGTGAACAAGTTATAACAATGAAATACTCTTTGTTAGATGAAGCATTGATATTGAACCTGCGTAAGGAGAAACACTGGGGTGCAAAACAAATGAAGAAAGAGTTTCCAAATAAACGATGAACGATACCTGGACTTCAATATCTCAAAGAAAATCGATATCACAGGGTCGACCAAACGAAAAGAAGGCAGTGACACGGTTTCATCCATGATATGCAATCAAGAAGAATGGCCTAACACCCACAAATCCGTTATAGAAATTTAAAAAACTACTGGTATTTCTCGCTCTAGTGTTCGTCGTATAGTAAAAGATGATCTGGGTCTTAAATGTTTTAAAAGAGTCAAAGTTCATAAGCTCTCTGCATCAAATAAGCAAGGAAAAGTTGAAAAATGTCGTGCTCTGTTAGAGCGATTCCCAGACAGAGAAGTGTCGAAAATAAGGTTCAGCGACGAGAAGCCCTTTACGGTTGTTTCAACAATAAACACACAAAATAACCAAGTTTATAGAAGACAGGACAAAAACTATCAGTCTAAATCAACTTTGCAGGGAACGTCCGCATTTTTCTCAAAAAGTCATGGTTTCCATCTTTATTTCAAAGTTAGGGAAGTCAGAGATTGTTTTTGTTGATTAAAATGCCAAAATCACTGCTGCTTATTACCAAGAAAAAATCCTTGATGCGGTACTGCCGTTGATAAAGGAGAAGTCAAAGTTGCAAGTGTGCATTGATAATGGAGGAGGGCACACATTCCGCATAATCTTGGACTCAATTAGGTAACTGTATAGAAACAAAGTTTTTCTACCCGTGTCTGTATAACAGCGAATTACAAAATAATGGTTACAGTTAGCAAAAATCCAACTTCACCACGATATAGACCATGAAATTCTATACAGGACACATATTGATTGTACAAATAACATTTATTAAAGGTAAAATTATATTGTTCAAAATCAGGGTAATAGTTTTTTGGCCCTTCCGGTATATATATATATATATATATATATATATATATATATATATATATATATATATATATATATATATATACAGGGTGGGCGGAAAGTAGCTCCCTATTTTGGATTGGTAAAAAAATACGTATATTATTCATTTATTTCAGAAAAAATAATATGAAAAGGTAGGCATACATGGTAGGTTTTCTCTAAAATTCAATGTGGGCTCCAACTCTTTCCACCAGCTTCTGGAGCCGCCCAGGAATGGCGTCCACTGACTTTAGCAGGAACTCCGGCGGGATGGAGGACATGACTTCCCGAATTCGGTCCTCCAGTTCTTCCAATGTCCTCGGTTTGGTGCGGTAGACTTCTTCCTTTACCCACCCCCAAAGAAAGAAGTCGCACGGTTACCGCTGAAAAACGGCAGAATCGGTTCAGTGTAACGGTGTGGTGTGGTATGACCTCAGATCAGGTTGTGGGCCCGTTCCTTCTGCGCAACACCATGAATGCTGAGCGGTACCTTGCTATGTTGCGAAACGAGATCTGGCCGGTTGTCAGCACATGGGAGAACATCGACGATCTGATATTTATGCAAGATGGCGCCCCTCCGCACTTCGCTCTTGTTGTCCGTGAGTGGCTGGATGCCCACTTCCCTGGGCGTTGGATGGGTCGTCGTGGTCCACATCAATGGCCAGCCAGGAGCCCCGACTTGACACCGTGCGACTTCTTTCTTTGGGGGTGGGTAAAGGAAGAAGTCTACCGCACCAAACCGAGGACATTGGAAGAACTGGAGGACCGAATTCGGGAAGTCATGTCCTCCATCCCGCCGGAGTTCCTGCTAAAGTCAGTGGACGCCATTCCTGGGCGGCTCCAGAAGCTGGTGGAAAGAGTTGGAGCCCACATTGAATTTTAGAGAAAATCTACCATGTATGCCTACCTTTTCATATTATTTCTTCTGAAATAAATGGATAATATACGTATTTTTTACCAATCCAAAATAGGGAGCTACTTTCCGCCCACCCTGTATATATATATATATATGCACACACAGTGGTGTAGTGCTGTGGGAACGCGTGGGAACGGCGTTCCCTTACTTTTTTTGGTAGAAGGAACGGCGTTCCTCACTATTTCAAATAAATCCGAACTTACAAATCTCTAACGTCATGAAATCTTAATTCCCACCCCTAGAAGAAATATGAGAAAGAATCATTAACTGTTTCATTTCTTTTAGCTTCGACTGAGGCAATGCTAGCCTATAAACAGTGGTGGGCACAGCTAACCGAAAAGTTAGCTTCGATAACCGCTGAACCGATAACTCAAAACTTAACTTCGAT
This sequence comes from Bathynomus jamesi, assembly GCA_023014485.1. Lineage (NCBI taxonomy): Eukaryota > Metazoa > Arthropoda > Malacostraca > Isopoda > Cirolanidae > Bathynomus > Bathynomus jamesi. The sequence goes on along the minus strand of JAJOZX010000313.1, from coordinate 751,024 downwards.
AACGCTAAACCGATAAACCGATAAAAAATTTAGCGGAAGCTAACGATTACCGCTAACCGCTAACTTTTATTATATGAATTTAGCTTCGGTTTGGTTTTTTGGCTCTAAAACCCATAAAGAGAGCTGAAATTTTAATATGTTGCAGCTTAGACATAGAGCTTTCCAAAAAGGTATAGCATGCCAAGATCAGATGATGATCAAGGTGTACATAAATAATTAAATGAACAAATGAAATTAAACATTAGTTTACATTCAACATACAGTTTATTTACAGTACAAAAAGTATTAAACGAATCAAAAATATTAAGAAATAAAAATACACATAAAAAATAACTTTAATAATCTAATAATGCATTCACTCTGGCTTGGCCTCCTGCTCCTTCTCCATCGCCTCGACGTGATGCTGGTTGCCCTTCATGAACATCAGCCTCTCAAAGTTGGCATCTGACAGGGTGGCTCTCTTGGCGCGCAAGATGTCCTTGCCTATGGAGAACAGGCGCTCAACTGCAGCACTGGATGGGATGGCTGTGTTGTACTTGATGAACAGGTCGATCAACACTTGCTCACCCAAGAAGGCGACGTCAGTCAGGACCTCCTTCGAGCCGGCCTCAGGGAGCCAGGTCTTCACCAAGATCTGTGCCTTGGACTTCAGTGACCTGTGGCTCCTGCTCACCTGGGGCTGAGTGATGCTGCTGAAGAAGTCATCTTCCTCATCCTCATTGCTGGTGGTGCAGCTGGTACTGCTGCCCTCCTCAATGGTCTCCCTCAGGGCTGTCTCCACGCCGGTCTCCATGGCCTTCTTTACCCTGCTGAGCTGGCTGTGATTATGCTTCTCCAGCCAGAACAGGCGAAACCTGGGGTGGAAGGCAGCGTATTTTCTTTGCAGGTGGCTGCGACGACTGGCTGCTGCTCCTGCTACTGGCACTGCTACCAGAAGATTGCCTGTGTTTCCCACGGGAAGAGCCGGCCTTGATCCTCTCCTCAAACTGGATGGCATGCGCTGGGTGGTTCCTCTTGACATGCGACTTCAAGTTGTAGAGGCTCGACGCGTGTCCCTTGATGGTGGTCTCCTTGGGCTGGCGCAAGACGCACCGGAAGTACAAGAGGTTGGCGTTTCTCTTATCCCTTGACATAAAGACAAAGTAGTCCTCCAGGTGGGGCCACGGGTTCTGAGACTCCTGGTTGGGCTGGTCCTGGCGGACCTGGCCATCAACAGGCCCAACATCCTCAGGCGGAACCAAAACGTCTTCACTTTCCATTGCAAAAACTTGTAGACTCGGTAAACTGACGAAAATATGCTTATGATAACGTACGCTGTCGCTGACACTGTAAGACTGTAACGTCGTAAGTGAACTGAACTGCAGAATTACACAACGCTGCTCAGCTGCTGCTGCGTCGACCAATCACGTCTTGTGTTTACACGTAGTCAGCCAATAGCGTGCCAGACTGACTGTTGCAGACACGCTCAGAACAGACTGGAACAAACATGTATGATTTTAGGGTTAGCGGACTTAAAGTTAGCGGAACTAAATTTAGCGGAAGCTAATTGGTCCGCTAACGGTTCTCAAAGTTAGCGGAAACGCTAATCCGCTAATGGAAAAGTTAGTTTCGCTAATTAACGGTTAGCGGATTAGCGGAACCGTGCCCACCACTGCCTATAAACATTTGGTGAAACAGTCACCACGGCGTACCAGTTGTTAACTTTTTTTTAGTTAATCATTCCAGTTGTTAGCTATTTTTATTGATCGTACTGGATGTCGTATATCTAATGACACTGGAAATACTGCATCTTCAACCTTGGAATATATCCTAATATCCAGTGCATATGACCTCAAAATATCCCTGAAATTGGTCAGATTTCAAAAGATTTCCCGGGGGGCTTACAGTGCCCCCGGACCCCCAGCTGTATGGGCTCGCCGCGCTCGCCATTGTCCCCCCCGCATCTGAGTAACACTTTCAAAATGCGTTCCCTCACTTCTTTATTTAGCACTACACCACTGATATATATATATATATATATATATATATATATAGCCTTGCGGAATAATAACGAATTACGTCTAGAAACGTTTGTTACTTTCATAGAAGTCTCCATTAAATTAAATATATAGTATTCAGACTACCAAACAGGGAGCATGTTTCATTTCTTTCACAGGCTGATCAATCAGAAGGAAAAAAATTTGTACTTTCTCTATGTATGTGGAATTAGTCCTCCAGCACAAAACATGTTCTATGTGATGTCTTCTCAGTTCATTAACTGTTTGTACACGAACAACAAAATTTTGCAGTAATCTGGACAGAGTATCCGTTGGAAATCTGAGAAATTTCTTGTTCAATTGATGCTTTCTATCCTTCTATTGTGTGTGAATGGCTTAGGCTATGCAACTCATAATGGAAATGATTGTAATATCGTACAATTTAAATATATACTTAGTGGTTAACGTCGCTGACTACGAATCAAATGGCCCCGGAATCGAGACCTGGTGACGGCAAGCTGCGTGCAGCAAACTCAGCTGTTCATCCATCCACACAATAAAAAAAATTGGTTGGCAGATAAGTGGGTACCCTAGGTAGCCTAGTGGTTAACACGCTAGGCTTCTGGTGGGGCGTGGTTCGGACTCTACATTAAACTGTAGGCCTAAGGTGGTGACAAGCTTGACCTTCGTCAGAATAAACAATTCGGGCGGAACCTAAACCAAGGTACCCAAGGTGTATATCAGACATAGGGTCATTGCAAAGTTTATCATTATCATTATCAGAAATTTTTCATCATCATTACCATTACAGCATTTTTGTTTCATTATCATTACATTATCATTACAAGCCCTTCATTATCACTGTAATGATCATTACAATACTGAATATACTGAATAAGCGCTCCACCGGTGCACTGGAGGCAGGACGCAAAGATGCTTGGCAGCAAGAACAGATACGTCAGGATACAGATGTGCATTGTCCCTCCACCATGTCAGGGGATTGCAGTCCTCATCAATGCAGGGCTGGTCAAGGTAGCTGTCCACCTGGCTGACAATAGGGTTCTGAGAAGCTGCAGAGGGAGCTGGAGCAGCCATAAAATTGAACAACTTGCACCGCTTTGGTGCTGGCTGGGACTGGGAGGAATCAGAAGCCGCATATATATATATATATAAATTACACTGTAATGAAAATGTAATGATGTGTAATGATTCATTACAGACCTTTCATTACCATTATCATTATTGCTTCGAAATTTCTTTCATTATCATTACAAGAGATTTGTAATTAATTATAATTAATTACCATTACAATGATAATGACCCCATATCTGGTGTGTGTGTGTGTGTATATATATATATATATATATATATATATATATATATATATATATATATATATATATCAAAACTATTGACTTCTCCTTAGGGAAACGGAGCTTACAGATGAAAAGAAGAACCAACACAACAGCAAACATTTTCGTTTATTTTTTATACTTCAGACGTTTCGACAAATCTTTTGTCATCATCAGTGAATTATAAGTCTTAAAACCTTAAAACAAAAATGAGAATAATGAAAATTACATCAATACAAAATTAAAATCATTAAAATTACATCACTACAAAAAATTAAAATCATTAAAATTAAATTAAAATTACCTCGACTGATAAATACACAATGTTTACGTCAACCTCCATACTTGGAAGAAACTGAGAGAAAATTGTATGGTCAGTAAATTAGAAGGTAAGATATGTCTATGAAAATCGGTTGGTTAGTTAAAAGAGCTGTAATTTGTAAGATGAACTATTAATTATTGTTAATGGAAGGTTTGTGCCCACCACAATCCGCAATTAGAAACCATAGTAATGAAAACAACCATCCCCTTCACAAAACTCAGTTCGAAATTCTAACTAGATCCAATAACCTCACAGAACTCCGAATTTTAGAATCTTTGTACATCTATAGAAACAAACCCTCCATTAACAATAATAGTTCATCTTACAAATTACAGCTCTTTTAACTAACCAACCGATTTTCATAGACATATCATACCTTCTAATTTACTGACCATACAGTTTTCTCTCAGTTTCTTCCAAGTATGGAGGTTGACGTAAACATTGTGTATTTATCAGTCGAGGTAATTTTAATTTAATTTTAATGATTTTAATTTTTTGTAGTGATGTAATTTTAATGATTTTAATTTTGTATTGATGTAATTTTCATTATTCTCATTTTTGTTTTAAGGTTTTAAGACTTATAATTCACTGATGATGACAAAAGATTTGTCGAAACGTCTGAAGTATAAAAAATAAACGAAAATGTTTGCTGTTGTGTTGGTCCTTCTTTTCTATATATATATATATATATATATATATATATATATATATATTCTGATTATTATATTATATATATATATATATTCTGAGTTCATTCCCATATATATATATATATATATATATATATATATATATATATATATTTCATTTATTCATTCATTCATTAAATCCCGTCCAGCTCTTGTCGGGTTGGGTCCCATCTGTCATGTCGATATCTTCTCCACTCCGGTCGGTCGCCAGCCAAATCAAACAGCTCCCTCATGCTCATTTCGTCGTTTGCTCCTCTGAATGCTTTGAACCACAATGTCTTTGGCCTTCCTCTCGGTCTGTCGTCATGGGCCCTTCCGTGCAACAGTGCATCTGGACACCTCTCTCCCTCCATCCTCAAGATGTGGCCAAACCATCTTCTCTGTATGTCTCGCACCCTGTCAAGTATGTTCCCTCTCACTCCCGTTGTCCTTTTTACTCCTTCGTTTGTTAATCTCTAGTCCCATCTTATTTTATTCGCTCTCCGCGTACACCTCATCACAAAAGCCAATAGTTTCCTTTCATCCCTTCTCTACAAAATCCAGCATTCCTCTTCGTACAGCGCCGTTGGTACCACCGCAGAATTGAGCAGCCGCATCTTTAGTTTTCGGGATATTGTGGCGTCCTTCCAGACCCTTGACAGCCTTCCAAGAGCCCTACAGCCCAACAATAGCCTCTGAAATCTCCCTGCTTGAATCCATCTTATCGGTGACATGCACACCAAGGTATTTAAACTTTTGGACCTGTTTAATTCTACCAGATGTCAAGTATAAAACCATGTTCTCTTCCACTCTGCCAATCTTCATACATTTTGTTTTGCCGAGATTGATATTCAATCTATATTTCGTACAGCTCTCCTCAAGGCCTTCTGCAAGTCATCACGTGATTCTTCCAGTAGCACGATACTATCATCTGCGTATCTCAGATTCGTGATACGCAATCCGGCCACCTCTACTCCTCCATCATACCCCTCCAGCGCGACCGCCATCACCATTTCAATAAAGATGTTAAAGAGTTGCCGCGAAAGCGGGCACCCCTGCATCACGCCTCTGTCAGTCCGGAATCTCCTTGTTGAAATATGTCCCTTCCTCACCACGGCACTGGTCGCAGAGTAAAGTCGCCTAATGAGGTTGACCATCTGCTGCTCAACTCCGTAGCGCTCTATCATCCTAAACATGCCCTCTCTCCACACCGAGTCGAAGGCCTGTCTAAAGTCAATAAAAACACAATATGTGTCTCTATACCTCTCCCATCTCTTCTCTATGATCTGTGATAGGCTGAAGATGTGGTCAACTGTCCCTCTACCAGTTCTAAACCCAGCTTGTTCCTCATTCATGATCGTTTCCTCTACGGTCCAGATTCTGGCTTGGATGATCTTGGCGAGAACCTTATAAACGTGCGGCAGGAGACTGATGGGCCTGTAATTGCTACATCTGGTCACATCGCCCTTCTTATATATTGGCAATATGACCGCCTCCCCCCATTCCGTCGGGATTCCTCTTCAATCCAGAGCGAGGTGATATAGTCTCCTCAGCCACAACCTCTCCTCCGGCACTCAAGTGCTCCTGCGGCACCTCATCGATTCCAGATGATGTTTGATGCAAGTGAATTTACGTTATTTCATACTTCCTCACTCAGTATGTTTGTTAGTTCGTTTAATGTCTCATGTTGTTTGTCCCCAGCATCCACCACCAGTTCCGGGTAAGCCCGTCCCACTTCCTGTCCCATATTTTCTACATTGTTAGACAACAAGGACCGGAAATGCTCCATCCATACCCTACTCACCTCATCCTCTCTGGACACCTTTTCATCCCGTTCATTTCTTACGACCACTGATTCATGTTTCCATTCTTTCGTTAAATTTTTAACTGTTCTATACAAGTCTCTCGAGTCACCCCTCTCGAAACTTCTCTCACACCTGCTACACTGATCCTCAATCCATTTCTTCTTTGCCTCTTTACATTTCACTTCCACCTCTCTACAGAACTGTCTATAATTTAATAAAATTTCCTCTGATAGATCTGAAATTCTTTTCCCTTTTGCCTTTCTTCTTTCCTCACACTTTTCCAATACTTCTGCTGTCATCCAAACCTGCTTATTTCTTTTTCTCCTTCCTATCATGCTTTCTGCCTTCTCTCAGAATGTTCCTTCCCCGGGTCCACAGGACCTCCGGGTCATCCTCCATGTCCCGTAGCTCCGAGAAACGTGCTTCAAATTTCGTTCTCATTTGTACTCTTAAGCTTTTTGACATTTCTTTATAATCATTGCGAAACTTTATTTGAAGATTCGCAAGCAAAGGTTCATGGGAAGTGCCAAAGTCTGCCCCTCTCATGACTTTCGTGCCTCGCACCGAAGTCCTAAATCTCTTTCCCACCAGAATGTAATCAATACAGCTTCTGTGAATCTGATCTGGATGGGTCCATGTATATCTATGTTGTTCTCTGTGATAAAAATAGGTATTTGTTATGCATAACTGCTTATATTTACAAAACTCCAACATCCTCTCCCCTCTCTCGTTCCTATCTTTCACCCCAAACACGCCCATGACCTCTCCATGTCCTCTGTTGTCCATTCCTATCTTGGCGTTGAAGTCTCCGATAACTAATAGTATATCACCATTCCTTGCAGTGTCTACCTCCTCCTCTAAACGTATATAAAACTCCTCCACCTCATCATCTTCATGAGCTGTGTCTGGGGCATATACCTGGATTATTTTTGCGTTCCGATGGTGACCCTTCAACGTGACTGATATTATTCTGGAGCATACTGCTTTGTGCTCTATGTATGCTTTTTGCGCCCTTTTTCCCAGCATCAATGCAACTCCCTCTCTATGAGTGTTATCCTGTCTTCCAGAGTACAAAATCCTGACTCCCTCCACCATCATCTCTCCCTCTCCCGTCCAGTGCGTCTCCGATACGCCAAGCACATCCCACCTGTATCTATTTATCTCCGCTATTGCGCATCCCAGTTTGCCTGGTCCATAAAGTGACGTCACGTTCACCGTGCCAACAGTCGTCACATTCTTTGTTAACCACATCGCATATTTCTCACCGCGGACCTGTGATCGATGGATCCACGGCGCGTCGGTTACCCCGGACGCGGTAGCCTTATTCGTTCTTTCCTGAATCGACATGTTCATAATGGGTTTCTTTGCGACATAGAGCAACCGGCTCGCCACTCCCCTGTTGCCCGTTTGGTCCAAGGTTCCTCATTTGTTTATTCGGAGCAACCCACTAAATCATTCAGTGGGATTCCCTCATCCGCCACCCGAGGGACGCGCCTAACACTGGACTGAAAATCAACAAAGAGTAACTTTGTTTTATTCAAGAATAGTTCTGAGGAGGATTTCTTTAATTGAAAGAAATATTTTTGTACTTTAGAGAAGCCTTGAAAAAAGTATATTAAAGTAGAAGCTGATATAATATTAAGAAATATTGGACATTATTACAGAACGGTGTTTTTTTCAATAATTGTTCTCATTCATAGATAACTGTTTTCACTTTGAAAATTCAGCTCCCTCTGAAGATCTTCCTAATTCTCATTTCTTAAAAAAAAAAAAAAAAGAGTATCTTTAAATGTGATCACTCACACAAAATTTAGAAAACACGAACGGATCGAATTGGACGCAATTCCGCTGAGGTTTGGTTTTATATTTATAAAAATTGTTCACTATACCCTCAACTTTTCCTTATTAACTTTTCATTTATTATTCAATGTTTTTACTGTTTAATTACAGTTTGTTGAAGCAAAAATAAAGAGTAATTAAAAAATTAAAAGATCTCGTTCTGAATTGTTTCTTCAGGAATATGTTTCAGTGAATCCGCTTTCTAGTTTGCTATTTATTTTATATTCTTAAATTTTGATTTCTAATCCGGTATTTTCATAGTTTGTACTCTATGATAATCAACTTCATATTTACTATTACATATATATATATATATATATATATATATATATATATATATATATATATATTATATATATATTATCGTTTTTATTTCAGTTAATAAAAAGAAGTCAAACCTTTTAAAATGTCAGATGTTTAACTATAGAAAAGAATACATATGCCTAACGTTGTAATTACTGGGCCTGAAGGCCCCAGCACCGAAATAAAACTATAGAAAAGAACGCAGCCATGAAAATCTTGAGCTTCACATTGTGTCAAGATTTGTGAAGCTTAAGCTTTTCATGACTATAGTTTTACTGACCAAATAATTGAACCCCCAGTAATTGGAGAATCTACATAACTGTCTGTCCCACCCTAAAACAAGGAAACGAATCCTCGAAAGAAAAACTTATTCGGTAAAAGCTGCTTAAAATTAATCGAAACCTACGGGAAAATTATTGAATGCCCGGTTCGGTCAACTGTACGCCCTTGACGATTGGTTAGGTTAAGTCGTGATATTTTTGTTAAAACTAACGAAAATATCACCTAACCCAGTGGTTCCCAAACTTTACTAACTGTCGGAGCCCTTACAGACTTGTTTTTATTTCGCGGAACCCGAACTCCATATATATATATATATATTAGACTTAGAGCTGTAAAATATTTATTGAGCAACAAAACTTACAGATTTTAGTGAACACAAGTGTTTTCAGTGTAAAAATTTGTATTAAGTAAATAAAGCCTATCAGAAATTAACTTGACAGTGCACCACGCCAACGGCTATAGTTATACTGATTGGTTCACAATTAATTACGAAACAAGTGCACATCAAATCAACTGGCAACTTAGAAAGTTTTAATTTTAGCGAAAACATATTGCTTAAAATTAATTACAGTTAAATTCTCATGAGTAAAATATATATATTAAAATTTGTCATAAATAATGACAAATTTTAAATACTATGACAGAATTTATATATTTATTTTAAAACAGTACTAATAGAACCAGTCTTTTGTAAAATCGTTAAAATTAAAATCTGCCAAATTACACTTTTGCAGTAGCTGAATAGCAAAAATTTATTTACATATACTTAGCAGATTTTAATTTTAGTGAAAAAATATTTAGTAATCCCAAATCCACGATGCTGCCATTTGAAGTCAGAATAAGAATATAAAATATTATTTAACAAAAAGTCACAAGCTAAATTATGTATAAATATTAGGACCTTAATTAGACCTTAATATTAAGACCTGATTAGACTGATTAGAAAACGTGTCACGGAACCCTTGTTAAGCCTCCGTGGAACCCCAGGGTTCCGCGGGACACAGTTTGGGAACCACTGAGTCCTAACCTAACCTAACCAATCGCCGTAGGTGAGATTGCGAAGCACAAGCCCCGCCCGTAGAGCAGGGAACCGAAGGTTCTGCTTCTATTAGAAGAAAAAAAAAGTTGAGGGAATGATTTTGGATTGTTAACTTTTGGGTCTCTAAAAAGAGCTGAATTGATTGGTTGGCTGCGGTTCCCCAATTACTGGGGTTTCAGTTATTTGGTCAATAAAACTATACTTGTGAAAATCTTAAGCTTCACCAATTTTGACACAATGTAAAGCTCAAGATTTTCATGGTGGCGTTCTCTTCTATAGTTTTATTGCGGTGCTGGGGCCTTCGTGCCCAGTAATTAGAGGGGGGGGAGGCTGGTCACACATATATTTTCGTTCATTACTCATCACCCCCATCCACCATACGAAGTTTGGTCGAAATCGGTTCAGAAACGTAAAAGTGTTTGCGGAGAGACAGACAAACACATTTTCGGTGAATTATAGTAATTATTATTAAGAAGTTCTGTGGAGCAGAAATTCTTATTGTAATCGTTCCATTTATTATTATTATTATTATTAATTATATATACTAGCAAAAATACCCGTCCTACGGGCGGGATATTCTCTAAGGAAGTTAGAGTTTAACATTTACAATTAGCTCACGAATCACTTAAATTTTAAATGCAGCTTCACAGATTTTACTTGAAGCTCACGAATCACTTAAATTTTAAATGCAGCTTCACAGATTTTACTTGAAGCTCACGAAGCAGTTAAATTTCAAATACAACTTGTCACATTTTTATTACGGGCGGCAATGTGAAGCTCAAAATTTTCATGACTGCGTTCTTTTCTATAGTTTTATTGACTAAATAATTGAACCGACAGTAATTGGGGGTTTAATTATTTGGTCAATAAAACTATAATCATGAAAATCTTAAGATTCACAAATCTTGACATGACACAATGTGAAGCTCGAGATTTTCATGGCTGCGTTCTTTTCTATAGTTTTTATCGCGGTGCTGGGGCCTTCAGGCCCAGTAATTGGTAGTGGGGGGCTGGTCACACACAGATTTTCATTCATTACTAGTACATCATCCCCATCCACCATACGAAGTTTGGTCGAAATCGGTTAAGAAACGTAAAAGTTTTTTCTACGGACAGGCAGACAGACACATTTTCGGTGAATTATAGTAGTAATATATATATATATATATATATATGTTTTGACGAAACAGTATCGGATGTATGATGCAAAATATTTTTCCTCTTATCGGTCAGCTTCTGCAAGCGAAACGTAATCCCTGATTGGACAATTCAAAATCTCGAACTTGACATATGACTTGAATAGGCATTAGTGAGATGTAAAGGTCTCGTCTCTGTGGAGACTTCTGTAAGTTGCAAACATTTTCAGACATCATTTTGTTACTATTCCATAAACATAAAGGCAATGATCAACCGTTCTGCGGTTATTTCTATGAAACCCCTGCCCCACGAAAACAAGGAACTAGTGTGATCGGCCTTGATTGTAAAATAAAAAATATTAAGATTTATTTCACAAATTGTGTTTTTGATCTACGGCGGAGAATGAAATCATCATCATACCATAATTCACCGCATGTCCATCTATCTGTCCGTCTGTCTCCTTTTCAGGTTCAATCGGCTGCGCCGATTTTCATGAAATTTGGTAACAACACCCTCTGGGATCCCCGAAGTGTTCTTAGCAACTTTTTTTTTAAGATCGGGTGCCCCAAAAAATAATTATCCCAATTTATCTCCCCTCCCCCAATTTATGTGCTAAAACACGAAGCACTTAAATTTTAAGATTTTGGCCCATTGGTCTTGGGATGTGAAACTCAAAATTTTGATGGTTACTTTCTTTCGTGAATTTGTTGAGCTGCTCGCTTTTATGGTTATCAGAAAAATATAAAATTTTATAGAAACGTGCACTGGTGGCCTTCTCTATCACCAAAGTCTACAAATAAAGCAAATCCCAACACGTTCCTTTCGTGGAAAGAAGAAAATCAAGTTGGTGAATAAATTTAGAAAAAAAACAAGCGGTAGCTCGCTATCGCCCTCCGGGCAGGTAGCGGTATATGTCACAGCTAGATGTATATGTATATGTATATTGTATATGTATATTGGTACTTACGTATTATCGGGACTACCAAACTGTTTATTATATATTTTAGCTCTCGTCATTTTCTTTTCGAAGTACCTACATTCACTTGTAATAGACATTAAATAGCTCGTGCTCGGCCGCGGAGTGACCTAGGACCGGGAAACTTGACAGAGCACATCGGCAGCTCATGGGCTATCAGTTGGTGGTGGTTGCAGAATTTTCCGATGTGCCGTTTAGTCTGTGCACGGTTCCGAAATAGCGGATAGACACACACACACATTTTAGCTCAATAGTATATAGGTTGTAGCCACCAAAATTTTTAGCTACGCATCGGAAGTCATGATAAAGAAAAAAAGTAACGAGTTGTATATGAAATTTAACTGCTTCGTGAGCTTCAAGTAAAATCTGTGAAGCTGCATTTAAAAGTTAAGTGATTCGTGAGTTTTGTAAATGGTAAACTCTTAACTCGCTTAAAATTTTCTTAAAATAATTTTCATTACATTTTATTACTCGACTATCGTGTCAAAAAAAAAAAAATTGGGAATGTTCTGAAAACTTAATCCAGACGAAGAATCTTGAGAGATTAAACATGGCAAGAAAAAGGACGCCATCAGTTGGAAGAACTATAGTAAATATGTATTGCCTTCCACAGGAACTAGCAAAAGTAGGCGGGTTTTGTTTTTTTTTGCTAGTTTATTTAATGTCACATCTGAATTTTATAAAAAGTCTGTTGTACACGTTGATTAAAACTGAAAATTACGAAAAGTATTACCTTTAGGACAATAAATTTTTCATATTTAAGCCCTGCGGTAACTAAAATAGTTTGAGAGCCATAATAACTAAATAATGACGACGTTTAGAACACGAACTACAGTGAATTAGCCAATATGCGTTTAAAGTTTGGATAATCATTTGATTGGTGGTAATCCAGTATTTGAATTCAGGATCAATTTTTTAAACTGAAATTGTGTATAGAAATTACAGTGGTAAAACTTTCTTGTTACATCTCGTTAAATTTACAAAAGAGTTGGTCATTAAAAATTTGATCATAATTATATTCAAATTCACCGAAGTATTCATTCACACAGACGCTCTGATATATATATATATATATATATATATATATATATATATATATATATATATATATATATATACGGTAATCTGATAAACCTGGGAGAAATAAATTTAAAAAGGTTAAAAGTCAATAATAGCATGTCTTTCAGTTTTATATTAGGTGTAATGTATTATACATGAAATTATAAATGTAAAACAGTATTTTAAGCCCAATACAATCCATGTTATATTAAAAATAATACCTTTTTATAATGGAGTGATGCTCAGTAAATAAGTAGCCATTTTTTATGAGGGATCTTCACGAAGAATGGCTGGACACAATAATTATAGGGGTGCTATTTGAAATTGTTAAGCTTTCTGTAAAACAGTATATGCTGTTATACAAAACAAACTAAATTTAAAAGGAAATCACTTTGCTCTCATTAGTAGGCAAAAAGTCCTTAAGAAAGTATATAATGGCAGACTCAAGACCAGTCTGCGCTAGGTCAAGTACCATTTCCTCGAAATGAAAAAGAATCTACGTACAATATCATCGAAAAACCAAATTAATGATTTGGTTTTTCGATGATATGGTACGTTAGGTTAGATTAAGTTACGTCGATCCTTTTCATTTCGAGAATTTGGCTCTAGCTCTGATCGTTGCTTTTTTATAGAGGTCGCTGTATATTGGCTGGTTTAGGCCTATTAACATTCTAAAGAAATATCACGATCACATTCTCCAAACGAAATAAAACAAGGTATCGCGAGTAAATTTAGGCAATGTCCACATCACTTCAAATTTATTTTTGCAAATTTTCGGACCATTCGAAAAACAGTTATTTCAGTAAAGTTAAGTGCCTAAAAATACATGTACTGCAAGCATAAACAATGAAACACTTAATCTCAACTTTCCAAAGTCTATATACAGTGTATCGTTTTCGTTATGCTGACCATGTTTTTTAGTTTCTTGAATTCAATTTAATATTATCTGCCGCTAAATCATTAATATCACATCGTTTTTTCTGACAAGATCACAGACTTTAGTCTCAAGGGCTGGGTTACGTCATGGAAGGAGTGTCTTTATCGACGCAATCGGGGCGACATTCCTACACGCCGTCTTTCTTCTAGTGTTAGGCCTTCGATTCTTTGAGAAGGTTTTACGGTCCACCCCCTATTTGAGAGATTTCCTTTCTTCATTAAATTAAAAGAGCGAGTCAAACCTATGAACATAAATTCTGGAACATGTAAGAGAAGTTGATAGGTTTACGAACGAGCAAGGTTTGGCTGATACTTAATGGAATGAAGTTAAATATAAATTACGAGACATTTAAAATTTGCTAAAACGTTGTAATAAATAAATATTAGGCTAATATTTTTCCTTCATTTTCAGGAATAACTTTTATATTATAGAAAAAAATGTTATTTTTAATAATGGCATCACTAACTAAAATAATATAAAAATATATTATTAGTCCCTCTTCGTTTTACAAGCTGCAAATGAAACCTCTCGTACCTTATGATAATAAAAATTTGCTAAACCAGGATACTGAGTTAACCTAATCCCAATTTGCTTTTCGGTCCTTGATAAACCTCACTTCATCTTGATAAACATAATTCATTACACGGATATTAGTTTCGCTGTCGACGTATATTCAATAATTACGTTATTGATCCCTTTTAAGCATCATTAAAACAGGATATGTCGGTGTTGATCTTCTATTCGGAACTCGTTTTCTTTCTGATGATAAGCGCTAATTGATCTTGATAAGTGGCTGTGTTCTATCCGATTGAGAGATCCTGCGGGCGCCACTAAACCCGAGAAACTGATACTTCATGTTGTCTTTAGTGAACAAAATTAGGAACCGTACAATGAACACTCGTTCCCGTAATATGGACAGCAATTAAAAATAGCTTAAGAAGGATGCAGATATCAAATGAAATTTATTATCTATTAAAAATTATTTGAAAACTTTGGAGATAAATGTTATGCTCATAATTCTTATATTCTTAAATTTTTTACGCACGATTTAAGATATCAAAAATCAAATATTCTTACGTTAATAATTAGAATACACTCGTATATCGCAACTGATACAGTAGCAGACAAAGAGCTTCTTAATAATTCTGTCCGGTTAGTGTTTAGCTTCGTTCCTTTCGTAAATATTTGGAGTGAAATTGCACTGATGTCTGAAATAAATATTATTTATTAACATCATTACAATGCCTTTCATATTCTAGGCATGCCAATAAGCCATTTTGAAGACAAACGAAGTAGTTTTTGTTCATTTGGCGTTCTCTAAAACTAATATTAGTTCAAAATGAGTGCGTGTTCTAATAAATAAGTAAATTTATATATGAACTATTTAACTTTATGAGTACTTAAAATCTGATTAAAGTCATAAAAAATACCACAAGAAGGTGAATATATATTTTAATTGCAAGTACGACTCCTCTGATGAATAATAATAATAACAGTTCATATATATATGTCTGTGTGTGTGTGTGTGTGTGTGTGTGTGTGTGTGTGTGTGGTCAGCATCGCTGACTACGAATCCATCGGCCCCGCGGTCGAGACCCACTGACGGCAGGCGGCGGGCAGCAAAACCCAGCCGTTCATCCTTCCACACAATAAAAGTTAGTTGGTAGATAAATAGGTACCCTGGGTAGCCTAGTGGTTAAGACGTTGGGCTGGTGATCGGGAGGTCGTGAGATCGAGTCCGGGTGAGGACTTTGTAATTTCTGGCCGCCCGTGATGGGGCGTGGTTCGAATTCCACGTTAAACTGTAGGTCTAACGTGGAGTGACAAGCTCGAAGGTGTGTGTGTGTGTTACAAGGTATCTGTGTTAACTAGGGATTTTATGAAATCCCCAAAATGTCCAGGGATTTCATGAAATCCCCAAAATATCCAGGGATTTCATGAAAGGTTAAGTTGTCATATTTTCGTTAGTTTTAATGAAACTATCATGACTTAACATAACCAATCGTCAAGGGCGTACAGTTGACCTAACTGGGCATTCAGTTAATTGGGCATTCAATAATTTTCCCGTAGGTTTAACGAAAATATCACAACTTAACCTCACATGAAATCCCTGAACATTTTAGAGATTTTATCAAATCCCTAAAGTTACACAGATTCCCATAACATATTGTGTGTGTATATATATATATATATATATATATATATATAACCTTGCACTTATACATTACCACATCTCTGTAAAAGTTAATATTTTTTTTCGCTCTTATTAATGTACTATTATGGATCAATACGTGTGTCTCATGATTCATATTTACTCAAGTATGAATCAATGTATGCACGCGACATATCCTCTGACTCATTATGGTCAGAAAATTGTACGTTTTTAAAGGTATATATGCATTTAGCTTACTAATGACTTATTAAATGGTTACAGTATTGGAATGTGTTCCCTTTTGAAGGTAAGAGGTTGTATGAAATGGCATTTAATTTTCATAAAACAAGGAAAGAACGATGTACAGTAGGTATCTATAGCTTAGCTGCATAGTCCGGCGCAAAGGATACCAACCTTTCCGTTCAACCTTTCAAATGTTCCGCGCGATGATTCCTCATTCCACGAAGGCCAAGCTTGTCGCCCCTCCTCTCCAGTTGGCCTGGTGAAGTAGTGAGTTGGTTTCGTGTAGTCTCCACCTCACATAGCCAGGTACGCCCGGCTCATCGGGGATTGTTCTGAGCCAGGCGTCTAATCTTCTTTTGAAGATGTCCACTGCAACACCACTCGTGTTCCTTAGGTCTTTGGGCAGCTGATTAAACAGTTTTGGTCCTCTCACAACAAAACTATTTTTTTTCAGGGTTAAGGATGTTCCCTGTCTAGCCTTTAATTTGGGAAAACGACAGTCTTCCTTTTCGACGTTCCACTGTTGTTTCGGGAGTTACAGGGTTCAGAGTAAGATTAGGGAATTAGGGACTAGTTTGTCCATTATTTTCCAAGTGTAAATAATACTGTATATCTCTCTTTCTCCTCCTTTCCAGTAAATATAGGTTTAATTCGCATAACCGTTCCCAGTAGTTTAGTTCTTTGCTTCTCTGAATCCCTTCTAGCTGTCTAATGTCTTCTTTTTTATATGGGCATGTTAGGACCGAGCAGTATTCCAGTTTGGGTATGATCAGTGTTTTCAGTAGAGGAATCATTATATTCCTATCCCTTCGTTTAAAGGTTCTCAGTATCTGCCCAGATACTCTCTTTGTTCTGTTTACTGCTATCTTATTTTGTGTTTCAAATTTTGCATCATCAGTCATTACAGCCCCTAAGTCTTTTGCTTTAGAATTTCTCTGAATTTCCTGTCCATCTGGGGTATAATATTCGATGGATTTTAGGTCCTCTCTTTTTCCATACCGTAACAGCTGAAATTTCTCAGTGTTAAACTTCATATTGTTGTCTTCTGTCCACTTGTAGATTCTGTTCATGTCTGTTTGTAGAGATCCTATATCTTCTGGGTTTCTTATTTTTCTACTGATCTTTGTGTCATCGGCAAAGGATGTTACTGTGCTGTCTCTGGTAACGTCCTCATCTATGTCAGTTAGCATGATTATGAAGAGTAGTGGAGCTAATACTGTTCCTTGTGGTACTGAGCTGAGGACCTCTGATTCTGATGAAGATGCTCCTTGTACTGTAACGACTTGCCGCCGCTCACTAAGGAAATTATACTGGGTGATCCAGATAAATGGGACCCATAAAAAAAAGCCAAATATTCTTAATATTTAATTCCTTTTATAAAAACTATATATCATTCGAAAGAGTAGAGTTACAAGTTTATTATGAAATATTTATTTTTTAAAATGACTCCTTTCAAATGTGCTCCATTAGTTGCCAAGCATTCCAGTGTTCTCGCTTGTAAGTTCTGCATCACTTTTGCAAGAGTGTGCGGTGGTATGGCCTGTATCTCATTTGTGATGGCGGCCTTCAATTCTTGCAAGGTCGTTGGGTTATTTCTGTAGACCCTACTCTTTAAATATCCCCAGAGATAATAATCTAAGGGAGAAAAATCCGGAGACCTTGCGGGCCATTCAACGTCTCCAAATCTTGAGATTAACTCGCCTGGAAACGTTTGACGCAAAACTGCCATGCAGTTCCTCGTGGTATGGCAGGTAGCTCCGTCTTGTTGGAACCAGTGGTTTTCTAGACAAAGATCTCTTAATTTAGGAATAAGGAAATCGGTCAACATTTTTTCGTAGCGATCACCATTTACAGTGACCGTGTTTCCGGTGGAATCCTCGAAAAAGTACGGCCCTATGATCTGAGATGCAGTAAGACCACACCAAACAGTTACACGCTGACTATGCAACGGGACTTCGGTAATATTCAATGGATTTTCTGTTGCCCAAAAACGACAATTTTGTTTGTTTACAGTTCCATTCAAGTGAAAATGGGCTTCGTCTGACATAATCAAAGTTGCTAGAAAATTGGTGGTGTCATTTACCTTCTGTTGGATCCATTGACAGAATTGTCGTCTTCGTGCGAAATCTCCATCGTTTAGTTGTTGCACTGTTTGAATTTTATATGGAAAGAGCATTAAATTTTGCTTGAATATACGGTGTGTTGTTCCATATCCAACTCCTAACAGCTGAGAAGCACGTCTGATGCTTATGTTAGGATTATCCTGTACAATTTCATGAGTTCTGTTAATGATCTCGTCTATCCTTGCTGTGCGCACTCTTCCAGTTGGTTTTCTTTTTCCAATGCTGCCAGTTAGGGAAAAATTTCTGACACACCGACGGATTACTTTCTTAGAAGGTGATTTTGACATCTGAAAATTTGTCTTGAAAGATCTTTGAGCTGAAACTACACTTCTTCCATGCTCATAATATTGCTCAGTTATGAAACGCAGCTGTTCCACAGTCCATGCAGTCATCTTGAAGGGTTAGTTTTAACTAACACTTTTATTTTGTTTTGTATCTTATCTTGTCTTATATTGTCAAAACCTATACAATCCTGTACAAACTTGTAACTATCCTCTTTCGAATGATGTGTATGATTTTATAAAAGGACTTATACTTTAAGAGTTACAGGGGTTTCTTTTGGGTCCCATTTCTCTGGATCACCCTTTATATCCATTTCCCTACTTTTCCTGTTATTCCCATATACTTCAGTTTATGTATTATGATTCCATGGTCACATTTGTCAAACGCTTTGGCAAAGTCTGTGTATATTACGTCATAGTTTTCATTACTTTTCAGTGTATCAATAACGTTGTTGTAGTGTTCCATTAGTTGTGATAGGCATGATCTGCCTGACCAAACCCATGTTGGTTATCATTTAATTTTTTCTGAGTTTCCAAAAAGCCATAGATTTTCTGTCTAACTATTCTTTCAAATATGTTAAGAGAGATGAGATATAAGCGACACTGGCCTATAGTTTTTTACCTCGGATCGATCTCCTCCTTTATATATTGGGACTATGTTCTCGCTCTTCAGGATGCCCGGTATTTCTCCCGAGTCTAGTGATCGTCTCCATATCCAATATAGGGGCTCAGCGATTGCATTCTTACGGTTTTTGATCAGTGTGGCATTCCATTTGTCTGCTGAGTGTGCTTTTAGTTACCCTATAGTTTTTGTAATATCATCTGTCGTAAAGTCGAAGTCCGTTATACTTTCCCCTTGTAGTTCTTCTTCAAAGAACGCGTTTCTATCGCATATCAGTTTGTCAGTTTTTGGGATACTGAAAGATGATTCGTACTGAGCTCTTACTATTTCGGATACTTCGATTAGATCATCAGATGAAGCACTGTCTTCGTTTTTTAAAGGTCAAATAGTCGCATGGTTTTTCGACATTTTTTTTTGCAAAATTATAGAAGTACTTTGAGTTAACCTTTATCGCCTCGATAGCGTCGTCGTCTTCTTTTTCTGTATGCTTCTCAATTAGTTCCTGTATGACGGAATCCATACCCTGCAGTTTATCATTTAATATTTTTCTGATGTTATCTTTACAGTTACTTAATTTTGCAGTCACTCTTTTTTTATTTCGGAACAATGACCTCTTTTGTCTCTCGAACTTGCTTCTCTTTCCCCTTTGTTGTAGTTTTGAGACGTGCCTTTCCACAATTTCCAGCGTCTTCTCCTCTAAGGTCGTTAGCATCTCTTCCGTTGTCTTGGCCTCGAAGATGGATTTCCAATCTGTTTCCTCCATGCTGGATGCAACATCTTCCCAGTTTATAGCTTTGGAGTGAAAATTAAAAATTTCGAATTTGCTTCTTTCTGTTGTTCATGTTCTTTTCTTTCTTGTTGGTTTTATATTGGTTGTTATTTCAATAATGTTGTGAGCCGATATTATATTTCGGGATATTTCTACATTATCAATTAGGTTGCTGTTGTTTGTTAACACCAAATCTAGGCAGTTGTTTTTTCTCGTGTTTTCTATTATTTCTTGTGTTAACATAAATTCATCAGCCAGAGCTAGTAGCATTTTTACCTGCTCCTGGTCTTCCCGTGTGCCCCCCTTGTCCTGGTGTACACATTTTTTTCTATCCTTTTATATTTCATGAATGGAAAATTAAAATCACCACAAAGAAAAATATTTGGGGTTGGAGAGTGTAGATCTTTTATCCAGTTTCTTACCTCTATAATGGAATCAGAGAATTTTGAGGTTGGCGTGTTTGGGGGTCTGATTCTACGTAGCTGTTTAAGGTACTTAGTCATTTCTGCCATATGCCTTTCGCGTGTGTAAATAGCACATCCTCCTTTACGTCTCACCGTTCTGTCGGCTCAGAGGATATTATACCATATATATATATATATATATATATATATATAGTGTCCCATAAGTCCGGTATCATAGGAAAAATAATAAAAAAAGGCAAAACAAAAGCTTTTATTTACAGAACGTGCTCAATATGTCCACCATTCTTTTCAATACACAAATTCAGACGTGATACCCAGTCAGCAAGCACACGGTGAATGATGTCAGGAGTAATGGTGTTACATGCCCCAATAATGCGCTGCCGCAAATGTTCAACACTCCTAATTTTCTCTGCGTATACCAGCGCTTTCAAGTGGCCCCAGAGATAAAAATCTAATGGCGTGAGATCCGGGCTTCTAGCTGGCCATTCCACAGGCCCTCGACGTCCTATCCAATAACCAGGGAATTGTTGGTACAGGTATTCCCTTACTTGGATGCTGTAATGTGCAGGAGCGCCGTCTTGCTGGAACCATGTTGAGAAATTTCCTTCTTCGTTCAAGACACTGGGAAATGCTTCTTCCTTGAGCATACGTAGGTAGGTCCCTCCAGTGACATGTTCATCGAAAAAGACGGGGCCTATGATGCCATCCTTCCAAATGTCACACCATACCATCACCCGAGATGCACCTTGTTCCTTTGAAGAGGTATACCAATGAGGGTTGTTTTGAGACCAGTAGCGGGTGTTCTGTCGATTTACCTCACCATTTCCATAAAAAACAGCCTCGTCACTGAACAGAATGGTGGACGGGAAATTGGCATCCCGAGCATATGAATTATGGTTTGTAGAAATAGAAAAATATGAATTTCTCCTATGATGCCGGACTTATGGGACACCCTGTGTATATATCTATATATGGAGAAGACGCTGGAGATTGTGGAAAGACATGTCTCAAAAATACAATAAAGGGGAAAGAGAAGCAGGTTCGAGAGACAAAAGAGGTCATTGCTCCGAAAGAGAATTTAAAGCGACTGCAAAATTAAGTTACTGCAGAGATAACAACATCAGAAAAATATTAAATGATAAACTGCAGAGTATGGATTGCGTCATCCAGGAACTAATTGGGAAGCATACAGAAAAAGAAGACGGTGACGCTATAGAGGCGATAAAGGTTAACTCAAAGTACTTCTTTAATTTTGCAAAAACAAAGTCGAAAAAACATGCGACTATTGGACCTTTGAAAAACGAAGACAGTGCTTTATCTGATGATCTAATAGAAGTTTTGAAACTCAGAAAAAATTAAATGATAACCAACATGGGTTTCGGTCAGGCAGATCATGCCTATGACAACTAATGGAACACTACAACAACATTATTGATGCACTGAAAAGTAATTAAAACTATGATGTATTATACACAGACTTTGCCAAAGCGTTTGACAAGTGTGACCATGGAATCATAATACATAAACTGAAGCATATGGAATAAGAGGAAAAGTAGGGAAATGGATATATAATTTCCTTAGTGAACGGCGGCAAGTCGTTACAGTACAAGAAGCATCTTCATCAGAAGTCCTCAGCTCAGTACCACAAGGAACAGTATTAGCTTCACTACTCTTCATAATCATGCTAACTGACATAGATGAGGACGTTACCAGAGACAGCACAGTAACATCCTTTGCCGATGACACAAAGATCAGTAGAAAAATAAGAAACCCAGAGGATATAGGATCTCTACAAACCGACATGAACAGAATCTACAAGTGGATGGAAGACAACAATATGAAGTTTAAGACTGAGAAATTTAAGCTGTTACAGTACGGAAAAAGAGAGGACCTAAAATCCATGGAATATTATACCCCAGATGGACAGGAAATTCAGAGAAATTCTAAAGCAAACGACTTAGGGGTTGTAATGAGTGATGATGCGAAATTTGAAACACAAAATAAGATAGCAGTAAGCAGAGCAAAGAGAGTAACTGGGCAGATACTGAAAACCTTTAAACGAAGGGATAGGAATATAATGGTCGAGGTCGATGTGACCAAGAAAGAAGATAGTGAAGAAGAGAAACTGGAACAGACGAAGAAATGGGAAAGAAATAGAGAAAGAGTGGAACAGAAGCGAGAGCGTGAGTAGAAGAAGACAGGCGCCCGGGCTCAACCAGGCACGCGCAGGCGTTAAGAGCAGGCTCTCTTGTAGATTTGGGGATCCGAACCCCGAGGCCTACTAACCTCACAAGGAGGAAGCAGGCCCCCTAAAAAAGTGACAACAGATGCCGATAGCAGAACCACCGACACCTTCTCGGAGGATGGAAGAGAAAAGATCTCTACCTCCAGCGAGGCCACACGACAATCGACCAATCGACCATCTAATCGTTCTGGAATATAATGATTCCTCTACTGAAAACACTGATCATACCCAAATTGGAATACTGCTCGGTCCTAACATGCCCATATAAAAAAGAAGACATTAGACAACTAGAAGGGATTCAGAGAAGCTTCACAGCCAAGATCAAGGGGTGCAAAGAACTAAACTACTGGGAAAGGTTACGCGAATTAAACCTATATTCAGTGGAAAGGAAGAGAGAGAGATACAGCATTATTTACACTTGGAAAATAATGGAGAAACTAGTCCCTAATCTTACTCTGAACCCTGTAACTCCCCAAACAACAGTGGAAAGTAGAAAAGGAAGAATGTGTCGTGTTCCCAAATTAAAGGCTAGGCAGGGAACATCCTTAGCCCTGAAAGAAAAGTTTTGTTGTGAGAAGACCAAAACTAATCAGTTGCCCAAAGACCTAAGGAACACGAGTGGTGTTGCAGTGGACATCTTCAAAAGATTAGACATTAGACACCTGGCTCAGAACAATCCCCGATGAGCCGGGCGTACCTGGCTATGTGAGGTGGAGACTACAAGAAACCAACATTTGAAAGATATATACGGTATATATATATATATATATATATATATATATATATATATATATATATACACCGGTGTGTGTGTGTATATATATATATATATATAGCGGTGTGTGTGTGTGTGTATATATATATATATATGATGCAAACCACAAGGAAAAAGAAAAATGATTCCAAGGCCTTTCGTGTATTCAGAAGTACACCTCGTCAGGGAACCATTCCCTGATGAGGTGTACTTCTGAATACACGAAAGGCCTTGGAATCATTTTTCCTTTTCCTTGTGGATTGCATCATTCATTCATTTCACGTGTTTAATTGTGAAATTCATCTCATATATATATATATATATATATATATATTATATATATATATATATATATGTCAGTTGGCCATTGCGGTATATGAAAAAGTTCATTAACGTTCATACCCAAACCTATACCCACCCACTTTATTTATATATTCATTAATTTATATATGCGGAAAACTTCTACAGTATATTAACTAGGGAACTGTTAGCTGTTACCTTAAATTATGGACAAGTCAAAGTCACTAACACGTTCCTGTGGGCTGTGGGATAGGTTAGGATATAGGTTAAGGTAGGTTAGAGTCTCAATAATTTTCAAGTGTCCAAAATTTCGGGGTATCACCCGTACTACCACAGGGCTCGAGTTAAAATAGAAGGGTGTTTTGACAGTAATTTAAAAAACGGTTAATTTAGAAAAAAAAAAAAAAAGCGTAAATTTTGTTTATATTTTCTTGAGGAGAGTTAAATTGGTCTGGAAAAATAATATCCAGAAAAAAATTTAAAAAGCGCACTGGAGTTCATACCAGAAAGCATGGCCGATCGTGGCCTCTAAATCTAATTTTATTCCTTGAAAGAGACGCAATAAAGCATTTTGCACAAAAACAATTGAGAAGGCCATGCGCGCACAAAAGCCGCACATGTCACAAATCCATCAGTCACGCATCAGACAAGAATTTACATGTCTATTATTACACATATCTCATATCTGTATACAGTCATTGTACTGTAAATATATTTACATCACACACACACATATATATATATATATATGAAGGGTGGGTTTGAACCCTGATAGGGTGTCATTTTTTTATTATAAATCGTGCGTGGTGTCAATATATATATATATATATATATGCCCTCTCAGAGGTTGAGAGAGGCCCGGGCCACTTCCAGCTTTTGAGGCCCATAGCTAAACCCAATTATTACTTTCACTGCAAAACGTTATATTCAAACCTGAAAGTTTCTAAATTTGAGGCCTCCCTTAAGCTTGAGGCCCAGGCCAAATGGCCCTCCTAGCCGCCCCCTCTGATAGGCCCTGTGTATATATATATATATATATATATATATATATATATATATCATTAGACGAAAGCGCTTGAGCAATTCTGTTTCCTTTTTCCTTCGTGGTTATTTTCATCGTAAATATTATTCACGTCTTACTTTCGTGAAATAATTTTCATAGATAGATAGATAGATAGATAGATAGATAGATAGATAGATAGTTGAACTAGGGAGAGTATAAAAGAACTTCGTTTGAACATGGGCCTACAAACAAAAACAAATAGAAGTAATAAACAAAACAAAACTTATTTTTATGCACATATATTTTTAACTACGATTGTAATTTGAATCTATTTTCTCTAATAAAAAATAAATATTTTCAATCATGTGTTTGTTGTATGTTACAGTACAAACGCGTGTTGTCATTTTTTACACACACACACACACACACACAGAGTTTGATAATATTAACAAAATAAATTGGAACGTAAAGGATTAGAGCTAATTAAATATTTTTAAATATTTTAATCTCACGCTTGAAGATTTTCTTTTGTTTTTATTATTGTAAATACATTTACATATTAAATTTAATCATGAGATTTTTTTTTTGGAGTTTAAACTGTTTATTTGTTTTGTTTACACTTCATCTCATATATATATATATATATATATATATATATATATATATATATATATATATATATATAAGTGTAAAAACAACTTTTCTTAACTAAATGATTACGTAAACGAAATTAAAAGTGGTAATGATGAAAATGAATGAAGAAATCATTGGTTTTCCTGTTTATTTCGTTATTGTAAGACTAATGAATGACTAATAAAAGTGAATTCATCTTTTAAATTAATTATCTTCGTTTATTAACTGCAAAAAATAAAAAAAAATAGCTTAATTTTTCGTGTAAACCATCCGAAGAAGATTAAAATAATGACAATAGCGTTCTTAATGGCTTCAAATACAAAGTTTGGAAAATGGTGCACGCGTGATTTTGTTGCCATTCTTTCTCACTTTCCGTCATTTTCATGACAGTCGTAACGGGAGATGGGATTCACTTTTATAAATAAGCGATCACCAAACTATCAAAAGCAATCGCATTTCAAATGAGGAATTTAACCCGTAAAAAGTGGCAAGTCCAACTCTGAACGTAAGGTAGCTTTGAACAATTTTTTAGCTTATATCCTTAACATATATAGTGTTATTAGGTATATAATATGTCTATGTAAACTTGTGACTATATAGCATTTGCGTGTGTGTGTGTGTGTGTGTATACGCACGTGTGACTTACCGAACTTGCCCTTTCTTGCAGTGGAAACTCCGTGAGGTTTCCTTCTATTCTTACAATTGTCATTAATGTAAGGAAAGTTCCCACGAGTAAATTCATTCTTCCGATTCGAATTTCGTTAATGGATCACAAAAAGAAGAAAAGGAAAAGCAAATTTATGAATGAAGGGCGGATTGATGATCGATTTTAGGCTTTACTCTTCAGTAATTGTAATGAATGACAAAATTACTTAATAAATATACTCGACACCGCCTAAGTGAATGCATAATAACTATAGAACCGTAACATTTTTTCGCAGTATCACTTCTAAGCGAAGACCCGTCCTAAATGCTCGGATTAAGAAAATGTTTTAAAAACATTATTAGTAACGTTGTTATTACGAACCCAACACCAACAGCCTCCGTCCCGCACACGCACTGAAGAACGTCGAGTAACTGGCTCCCGCGAACCACCCTACCGCCACAGCACTTACTCACAAACTGATCCTCGAAGTTCAAATGGGAAAAATTGTGAATTCTTATCTAACAAAATAAGCCAAAAGTGACCCAGACTCACTCGCTTCAATGTTTAGATAGATAAATAAGATCCCACAATGACTCCACGCGACAGATCTGAAATTACTAAGTGGCACCTTTTCTTTGTACTTTTAAACAGCCATTTTTTATATAACTTCAAATGTAGTATAATAATGTGCCGAAATTGATTTTGCACTAATTTGGAGCATCATTTCTAGTAAATAATTTGTAATATATTTGTAAAATACACCCACTACTTTATTGAACATAGTAAATAATATATATATATATATATATATATACTGTACAGTACTCATTTAATTATGTGGGTCATATTTCCTTTTAAGTTATTTAACGGAAGGCCTAACAAAAGCATGTCTCAGTGCCCTACTCTATGGGGCTATGTTTGGTCTGGCAAAAGTTTTCTTATCCTTGGGGTATGATTAACCTTGACGAGAGCATGAAGTCTGATGCTGTCTAGGTTAGGGTTAAATAGGAGGCTTTCATCGATTATATTTAATTAAGTCTTCGTTTAAAATGTAAATTAAAAATATGAACGTAAAAAGTAATGAATAAATTAGAGTAAATAAATAATAAATATCAAACGACTGTGTATATATATATATATATATATATATATATATATATATATATGTGTATATATATATATATATATATATATATATATATTATATATAATATATATATATAATATATATATATAATAAATTAGAGCCTATTTAATTAATTTTAGTTGTTAAACCAGTGCTTTCTATCTCTTGACTGTCATTAGTAAACAGAATTTAATTTCTAACTTTAAAGCTTCCAGAAATTACCAAGTTATTTACATTATTACATAATAAAGGAAAATTTACAAATGATTGTATCTGGATATTTAGAGAATCATTTTGTGCTCCGACTACAAATTGGAATTGCTCTTTTATGCGTTGAGGAATTGTTTTCAAAATGCCCCACTTTCTGAGGGGAAATTGATAACCAGTTCCCCAATCCCCCCTCACCAAACCTCGGTTGAACATTTGAAATATTTTTGCAGTGAGAATAGAGCCCAGGTAATGGAGAAAGTGATTTTTTACTTTAAGAAAATGATAAATAATAAAATTAAAATGATAAAGGTTGGTTGGTTGATCCGCTGACAAATTTCCAGCAATGGCTGACCGAACAGTACCACCTTCCACGGGAAATATACACATACAAAGTCGTGGGCAGCAAAATCATCGACAAAAGCAAAAACACCTTTGTTAGAGATGTTAAAATGTTAATAATTTTGCTCTCTTCAAAATGAAATGTATTCAAAGACACGTGTGTGTGCCAGTTAAAAAAAATTGAAAAATATAACAGAACCCTTATTAAACTGAAAATTTGATGAGTAACGACATACCAAAATATTAGAGTATCTTTTCAGGTATTACAAAAAAAAATAGAATAAATTCATTGTTTATTGAGTACTGCCAGTATATTAAACCTTTATCAAAGACTTTTTAACTCTGCATCTTACTATGTATTTGGTCCAACTTTAACCCTAATTACAGCCTCCAATCGACGTGGCATCGAGTCGACGAGCCTCTTGCATTCTTCTGTGTTATCGATTGCCAGGTTCTCATCTATTGGATTAAGATCGGGAGAATTAGATGGCCATGGTAGTACTGTACTTCAATTTTATGAACATCAAACTGTGCAGATATTGCATGAACCGTATGAGCTGGAGTCAGGTCATGTTGAAAAATAAATGGTTCATCTCAGTACAGCTGTTTTGCAGACTCCAGGATGAAGTACTCGAAGATTTTTTGGTAAATGTGACTATTGACAGTTCTGTTTACAAATGCGAGTGACCCCACACCATGCGCATTCATGTAATCCCACACTAACACACTCGCCGTAAATTTGACAGATCGCTTCCGGCACCTTTCATGATACATTTCAGGCTTTCTTCGCGAAACTTGAGGACTCCTCTCACCAAATGACAAAATTTTGATTCATCTGAAAAAAGTACTTTTTGACACTCGTTTGCAATCCATACAATTCTTTCTCTACACCAGGATGTCGTCTTCTCTTTTGCGTCATATTTAACATCGGCTTAATTTTCGGTTTTCGTGACTGAAA
>JAJOZX010000313.1:685000-720000 GCA_023014485.1 Bathynomus jamesi | reverse complement strand
AAAATTAAAATTCGTCAGAAATCACCTCCAAAGTTCAGCAATATTAATTAGAGTTCTAAGTATGCTAATGAAGATGTTGATGAGTTTTTGGAATAGATTTTCATATTTTATATTTTATATATATTTTTTTAAATTTTTTGATTTTCTTATTATGCCGAACTTTGGGTGAACTTTTGGTTGGCGATAGAGGTGAAAAAAGTAGTTCGCTTCATAAGGTTTTCAACCATACTTCTAGTGTCGTAAGGTCATTATAACCCAAACCACGCGATAGAGGAAGGGTGAAAATAGTGATATCCATCAAAAACACGTTTTCGCCTGTGGTGGCGCTTAGGTACCTTAAGACGCGCGACCCCTCATATCTTTTTGATGATAGAGTAAAATTTAAAGAACAAGAATTTCCCTTTTACCACCAAATATAGTCACGGATGAGCGAGAACTACGTGAGTTGGGCAAACTAATTCACGAGTGATTATAGTTATATGATCTGTAACAAATTATCTCTCTCGGGCATGTAGTAATTGTAAAAACTAAGTTTTATTCATTAAAACTTTATATTATATATATATATATACACTCAACGTTTAAGACACGTGTGGACAGATTAAGTTCAAGTTTGAGGAACAACGGTGTCAGAGTTTTACCCAAAGCACAGCTCTGGCCACACACTCATTCAGGGTACGAGTAACTCGTTGTAATATTGTCAAGTATATAGAGGACAAACGTATTGAAAAGACTTACGTACGTGATTCATCACCACTGTGTTATCATTATGATAATGAATGTGTGGTCAAGTTCATAATCATTTACATCCCTGTGGCGTTAGTTTACATTGCGGACACTCTTATACAAGGTGACGTAGTATCGCGATACATTTTCTGTTTCTTGTATCGCATCGCGATACATTTTTATTATTTGTATCGTATCGAAAGATATGAAACAAATAAGAGTCAGTAACGTAATACTTCATCATAAACTCAGTCAGTGATATTTCCCCTTCCTATCCCCTACTCCCAGAGTAATTTAGTTGTTTCATAATATATATATATATATATATAGCTTGTTAACCTTGTTGCTGTTTCGTGCGTTGGTCTCTCTTCACACGGAGGTTAAGCTGGTGGCCCCCGCCTCTAGGTCTGGCTTGGTGGAGGAGCGAGTTGCTTTCTTGAGTTCTCCACCGTACATAGCCAGGTACAGCCGGCTCATCTGGTACCGTCCTAAGCCAGGCATCTAGTCTTCTCTTGAAGACTTCGACTTTGACCCCTGTAACGTTTCTGAGGTCCTTTGGAAGCTAGTTGAAAAGTCTTGGCCCCTGACAACCAAGCTATTTTCCTTCAGTGTTGAGGAGGTCCTTTGTCGGGCCTTTAATTTGGGAACACTACACATTCTGCTTTTCCTAAATTAGGTTTAGTTTGAGGTTTGGTATCAGTTTTTCAATCATTTTCCATATGTAGATTATGGTGTACCTCTCTCTCTTCTTCTTTCCAGGGAGTACAGATTTAGTTTACGTAGTCTTTCCCAGTAGTTGAGTTCTTTGCAACCATCAATCTTGGCTGTGAAATGCCTCTGTGTTTCTTCTAGTTTATTAGTTTCTTCCTTTTTTATATGGGGAGTCAAATTCAATTCTTCAATTCTTCAGCTCCCAGGTAAGCTAGTCAGCCTGTCAGTGGAGCCAGCCTCCTTCGCCACTCCGCCCTGTCCAGCAGCACTCCCGTTTCTTCGAGCTCTTGCATGCTGGGCAAGTCGTATCTTCGCAAGCTCTCCTTCACTTCGTTTCCCCATCTCCTTCTCGGTCTCCCTCGCGGTCTTCTGCCATTCCCTGGTCTCCACTCCCAGCACCTCCTCGCAGTTCTCCCCTCCTCCATTCTCTTCAAGTGGCCCAACCATCTCAATTTGGCAACGTCGATTTTTCTCAAAATCGGCGTTACTCCCACATTGGCTCTTATTTCTTCATTTCTTATCCTATCTCTTCGCGTCTTTCTCAGAATAGTCCTCAGGGGTCTCATTTCTGCCGCCTGAATTCTGCTTCGATCTGCCTGCGCATTTTCCAGTGTTCCGACCCATAAATCAGTAGTGGTGTTAAAACTGTTTCGAAGATTATTTTCTTAGTCCCAAGGGGCATATGTTCATCTCTCAGTAGCGGGTATAACATTCCGACATTTTTACTAAACTTTGCAATTCTTTCAGTTATTTCTTGTATATTACCGCTTTCTTTAGTAAACATACTCCCTAGATATTTAAATTTTTCAACACTTCTTATTTCCTTATCTCCTATTTGAACTCCGAATTCTCCTTCGTCTCTTCGACATACACTTAACATTTCTGTCTTTTCTAAATTCACTTCCATTTCCCCCTCCTTCAAACATTCATTCCAATCAATTAAAGCTTGTTCTATATCTTCTCTCTCTGTCGACCAGAATGTTATGTCATCTGCATATGCCATTATTCCATTATTATTATTATTCATTGCATGACGTCGCTTGAAACTTGCAATTACTGTGTCCATGTAGGCTATAAACAGGAGTGGTGATATAACACTGCCCTGCTTCACCCCTGTTCTTGCTTCAAACCACTCATAATTTTTGTGTCCAGTCCTTACTTTGCATTCGCTAACTTGATACAAACTTTTCAAAGCCCTAAGAAGTGTCCCCCTTACCCCATAAATCTCCTCCAAACATCTCCACATTCTTCCTCTGGGCACTGTATCGAATGCTTTTTTTAAGATCTATGAATATTACATAGATGTTAGTATTAAATTCCCATGCCTTTTCCATAACAGAACTAAGGCCAAAAATAAGATCTACCATACTTCTATCTTTCCGATAACCATGCTGTTCCTCTCCCAACCTTGCTTCAATTATTTACCTTGCTCTTTTTTCTATTATTCTTTCATAAAGTTTTGTTATATGATTAATAAGCGATATTCCCCTATAATTCTCACATCTACCTGAGTCACCCTTTCCTTTATATATTGGAACGATGATTGTTTTTCTCCAATCACAGGGAACTTGACCTTCTCTCCAATATTTATTCAACAAGTTTCGAATTTTTTCTTTCATGGCTTCTCCTCCCTCCTTTATAAGTTCAATCGGAAACTCGTCCACTCCCGTTGACTTTCCATTCTTCATTTTATTAACAGCCTTTTCTATTTTTTCTCTGGTAATAATTACCTGTTCTGCTAATTCCTGGTATATTCCATCTGCTTGCCCCACTTCTTCTTCTGGATCTCCATTCAATAGATCTTTAAAATAATCTGACCATCTTCTATTAATTGCTCCAGGTTCCACTATCACATTTCCCGCTTCATTTTTAATGCTTATACTTTTTTCTTTTCCTTCCTATAAGATTTTGCAAGGCCGTAAATCAGTTTTTTGTTTCCTTCTCATCTTCTCTCAACTTTTCTCCCAATTCTCTCATTGCCATTTGTTTTTCCCTTTTCTTCTCCCTCTCGGCTTCATTTCTTACTTGTACATATTCCGTCTTGATTCCTGTGTACGTTGCTTCAACCACTTCCTATGTTTTATAGTTTTCTGTTTTACTGCGCCTCTCACTGTGTCTGTCCACCATGGTGTATGTCTTCTTCTTCCTCCCCCAACCCACTCAGTTCCAAAAATCTCCTCCGCAACCTTCTTAGCACAATCTCTCACGGTTTCCCATTCATTGTTTTCCTCCATCTCAGCTATGTTTCTTTCAAGTTCTTCTCTGAATCTGACTCTAATGTTCTCATCCTGCAGTTTCTTTGTCTTAATTACCTTCCTCTTCTCTTCTTTTGTTACTACTATTTTCTGCATTTTCAAATCTGCTATCTGTAATCTGTGGTCAGAGTCTAACGTAACCCCTGGTATCACTTTGACATCTCCAATAATTCTCTTATCGGAGCATATAAAGTAATCTATGATGGATTTTTGGTCAAAGTTTCCTGTCACTTGGTTCCACCTGTATACCCTCTATATTTATGGGTCTCCTGGTGTTTAAAAAATCCGTTCATGATCTTTAGTTCGTTCCTTACGCAGAAATCTATTAGTTTCTCTCCCTCTGCATTTCGGTTCTGTTCTCCGAAAGGTCCAATTACCTGCTCCACTCCCTCCCTCTCCATTCCCACTCTGCCATTGAAATCTCCCATCAGCAGTCCCACCTCCTCTCCTCCCACTTCATAATTGTCATCTAGTACCACGCTTCTCAAACTAGGGGTCGCGTAAATATTATTGGGGGTCGCAGAAACATTTGAAAATATTATTTTTTTCATAAATATACAGTGTTAGTACCTATTGCTTTTATGACATTGAGTGAAGGGTCGCGAAAAAATTTGTCTGATCCAAAGGGGTCGCAAGTGAAAAAAGTTTGAGAAGCCCTAAGTAGTATAGCCGCAAAAGGGGAGAGTGCAAGAATGTTGCAGGTTATTATGTAATGTTGCAAAGGGGGTGGGGTTGTTGCAAGGGGGTGGGGGTTGCAACAAAAAAATACCCAAAAGGGGGGATGCTGCATGTGCAGCCATGAAACTTGGAGGCGGCGTTATCCCCCAAGAGAGAGAGGAGGAGAGAAAGGAGGAGAGGTGTTCACCTGGCAGGAGCCAAGTGCACATTAAGACTTCAGCCGAGTTGGCGTTGTTTTATAGGCTCCTAATCAGCCAGTTGGCGTAAATGGCTTGAGTTGCCAGATACCGCGATACCATTGTATACATTATTATAGACTCCTAATCAGCCAGTTGGCTGTAAATGGCTGCCAGATACCTCTTTTTAGCAGTATTATTGTATACATTATTATTATATACGCCTAATCAGCCAGTTGGCTGTAAATGAGTTGCCAGATAGCGCCATGTATTCATTTAATCGAAGACAGAGTTGCCAGATACCATTGTATACACTATTATAGACTCCTAATCAGCCAGTTGGTTTAGAAGGCTTAAATATTGCCAGATACCGCAATACCGTTGTATACATTATTATATTTCGAATACCGGTAGTAGAAGGCATAACAATAAACAACATTGCATCATTCTGTTTATTATAAATATATAGAAAATAAATATACATTTGAGGAATATGCATATAACAGTACAGGAAATATATACACACAATTATGGATATATAAAATAAAATATACATTTCAAATAAATATACACTTCAATAGAAATATGTACATAACAGTACAGGAGAAATATCACGCAAAATATATATATATAAACACAAATCAATAGAAATATGCGTATAATCAGTACAGGAGAAATGTCAAGCAAAATATAAATACAATTCACTTTTTTTTCAAAATACTCGGTCTTAATCGAGTTTACAATTACATCATTATTGCTCTGCATTATGCAGTATATGCGGCTTAATAATATTTCACCGCTTAAAGTATAGGGAAACCTGTACTTGATATGAAGGGCTTTCATATCGTTCAGTACTATTTTTGTTCCCACTTTACAACCGGTTGGTAAGTCATCTTTAAACACGTCTAGAATACAATCAAAAGCACGCACAAAGAGTTCATCGTTAGCTACATTATTAAACACAAGTTTATAAGAACGCTTTTCCAATCGAGGTTTATTTCTACCGACTCGAGCTTTTCAATCGTGAACTCACTCAACATAGCGGCAATTGAAATAATCTTCTAAATCGTTACGACAACTTCGCGTTATATAAAGAAATAGTTCTTCAGGGTGAACGTGTAGGTGAGCTCAGCCTTGTACCGATCAATTGCTTTGTACCAAAGTTCATGGTATTTCAAAGAGTCTAAACTTTTTAAATAAACATCCAGCACTAGACCATTCTCACCAGTCCTACACTCGGTAAACCCATCGAGCAGAGCGGTGTAGGCGTATTCAAGTACTGTATCAAAATAAAGCATGTCCGTAACACGCGCGTCTAATATAGGTTTCAGCTTACGGAATCCGACGATTTCAAACATTCTGTCGAGGATGAAACGGTTTCGCGTAGGAATAAGAGCGTTATTATCAGAAGCATTCTTCCACATCAACCGTATATCAATGCACGGCCGATCGTTATTTATACACAACGTACATACAACGGCGTATGAGGGTGCGTCACTAATCTGCTCTCTTCTTGTACCTACGTTAGCAGGTATTTTATAACGATCTTCACTCCACTTCTCAACTATCACAAAGATTCTATTCATCTCCTCGATACTTAAATAAACCCGTTTGTTTGTCGGTCTACATTCCGTTTCCAGTACATAGCTAATGGTACCGGAATTACGCCTGAACACGCGCAACGATTTCGTCACGGACACATCGTACGAGGCGTTGAGAATGCTGCTCAAAGGAAGTTCCATCGTATTCGAAAGCGCACGTCCACTCGGCTCAAGCTCTGAGATAACTATGAGCCGTGTGAGGCACGCAGGTAGGCAGGAATGGTTCGACGGGCGGCTGACTCGATGATACGTGAATGGGATTGTTCCGCGAGTCGAATTGTTGTACCGGTACAAGAATATCACTACCAGCCTACGCACCAGACATTTTGGATAAGAACTAGGAACATTTTATGTTTTACTAAATATCTCCACACTCCGGCGCACTATTTGAGAGGAACATATGTTCATATTTTTCCTTTCTGCCCATCAAACGATACTCGTCTCTAAACTCTGTTAAAAATTCACGCAGGGCACTAGCCACAACCTCACTACGAACCTCATCATGATATACGTTAATATAGTGATAAAAATACTTAAGATTGTCCATGATCACGAGATTCACATTTCCAGTCGTAGGATATGAGTAATCGACATGGTGCAGCATGACGTAATACCGCTTGTCACACCACCCATCAGCAAGACTCATTATCCAAACCTGCTGCTTCTCTTCTGCACGCGTTGTTTCTTTTACTTCACGGTGTATGTGAGACTTTATAAAGTTTAGCTCTGCAGTATACTTCAGCACATCGTCTGTGCAACGAAAGCCTTCAACGGTCTCACCAGAACATCCGTAGAGTATTTGTACATCTTGGAACTTCGCACAATCCAATGTGTTTTTAAAAGAGGCATAGGAGGGATGAATAGGAAGTTTTTCGGTATCCACCACATCCTGGCACTTTACTGAATACCATTTCGTAAACGTTGTACAAGCAATATTAAAGGTAGCAATTTGAATACACGTCTGATCTGAATACACGTCTGATCTCTCGGGCTTACTGCGGTCGACTGACCACGCAGGGACTCCCAGATAGTAGCATGACTCACGGTCTTACAGTGGGCGGAGCTTAGAACTTTCACCTGCACACACACACACACACACACACACACACACACACAAAGGAGAAAGTGAAACGCTATTTGAAACATGATTTATTTAATAAACGAGATATTCAAGTTATATATATTTACAAATACAATTTATAAAAACGAGATAGTCAAGTTATATATATATATATATATATATATATATATATATATATATATATATTTACAAATAGATACGATTATATACAAGACGTGTGAGTTAGAAGCATCATTGGTATCCAAAGGGTACGGTATCATAGGTACCAGGTAACTGGTAACGTTTCCTATAGGTGTTACGGCACACCATCGTACCCTAAGTTCCTTCACGCCCCCCAGCTTCTGCGCCCGAAAATTGTGGGTGCCTACAATTAGTTGGGGAGGTTGTTTCATCCAAACATACTAGATCCTTCAACGACTCAAAGTTAACAACCTCCCGATTCGCATGGTTGAGCGTAATACCCTTTGCCTTCACGATATATTTCATTTCCTCCCCCACCCTGACCCGTACCCCATAAGTCTTAGGTCCTGTTGAGGCAAAAGAGTCGGCGTATGCGTTGTCCCCATACTCATCCTTGATCTCATCAGTGAGCTCGCCGAGGAACTCCCCAATAGTGGGCATGTATTCACCCTCCCTCTCTGTGAATATCACGCTATCTGTATCGGCATACAATACTCTCCGCCCAAGAGAATGCAATAGACCCCAAAGTTTTATACGGGCGTAAGCTGTTGTGAAGCTGGCCACAGGTATGTTTGTAACCCTTGAGGTATCTGTGGCAAATTCAGTGTTGTTGTACTTTATTACGTAAGTATTACCTACATTTACGATCTCCATGACCTCTTTATCGGGGGCATTGACATAATCCCAGACATCGCTATAACTTTGTGCCAAATGAATGCTCCATCTGCCGGTATTCTGCGCAAATTTTCCCCATAGACTGTTTAGACACAACTTTGCACTAAAGCGCTTGCCAGGATTCTTTACAATTTGGACACGATCAAGTTGTATACCTTCGCGGTCGCGGTAACGTTGAATATAGGCAGACTTTTCATCTTCGGTATCACTCCTCGCGGATACCCTGATGCCTCAACCTTATCCTTCAAAAAGGTGTTTATATATGGTGTGAAAAGGTTGGGTAGCTTCTGAAACCTCCACACCTCATGTATCTTCAGTATTCTATAACCATGGCGCACGGCTAGGGCCAATCAGGACTTGTATATACGCCTCTGATCTTACGCTGGTGGGGTATATGGTTACATTCGCCGTTATCCTCTTCCGCGCACATCACGCACAGGGGAAACATGAGCTTGTCGTCGATAACGACAGGTAAGATCGGCATCCACAAATTGCGTGGGGGGAGTACGTCTACGAAAGAGATCCCAAAGTAACGATCATTCAAATTTTTTGAAAATTCATTGATGGATGGTAGGCTAGGCCCCACCAGTTTCTCAGGAGCGCCCACGGGGTACGGATTGCTCTTCATCACGTATGGGTATAAAGAACAGAAATCGTAGTAATGGAGCTTCACGCCCTCCGTAGGTGGGAAGTATAGTCTGAAAGGATTTGTACGTCCTCCAAACAAGCTATCACCACATTTGAGAGGATCCAGCACCATTGAACGCTTGATCGCTTTTATTTCCTAACGGTACACCTCGTCTGTCTCCATCCGTGCATCATATTCATGCTCCCACAAGACTTTGTGAGTGAACTGTGATCCTATAAGTTGATCGCGGGTGCGGGTCGATGCAAAACAGTCGGCAGGAGACCTACCGTGGATATCTCTGGTGACTCCGCACTCAGGACGGGGGCATCCATGCCACCAGCAACCGTTAAAGGAGCACACAGTCTTCACACCAGTGACACGGTTTTCACTTAACCCATCAACCCAAAAAACACGTCCATTAATCTTAATGGGTACTTCACCCGTGTTGCGGGCGTGCTTTATGTATACACCTGTCTGTTGCTGTAGGTGTATGAGCCAGTAAATAGCCTTGTGCCCGTAACTGCGGGGATTGTTTCGGTGAATAATGGCTAAGGTGTCTTTCGGCATGAAGTTATTCTTGAACACCGTAAAACATAATGATGCGATGGTGGTTGCGACTTGCAGTGGATCGCATTTGAAACGGGCTATGTACATCCTTCTAAAGGCCTGGAAACATACTCTAAGCACGCGCACATCATTCACGCAATAACGCTCACATTCATCAGCTATATTATAAGGGTTACTTTCATTAAAACTGTCGTAGTATCGATCAAAGTCTTCACGTTCATCCATGCAGTCAAAATAATGTTTGGGGGGTGGTGGGCCTACGTAGTTTAAAGTCTCGCTGGTGAGGAAAGTGTATGGGAAGTATCCTTTGGAACTTCAGCTGCTACTCCCATCACCTTGGGTAGCTTTGCTAATTTACAGTGTGAATAAAGTATCTTTAAATTGTACATTGCCTCTTATCTGCATCTGTATTAATTTGTTGCCTCTTTTCAATGGATCACCTGTAAATATCTCAGAGGATTCGTGTTCAAGCACTCCTTATAAAGGAACTGCGTGTCAAACTTTGCCCGTTATGGGCGAGAATATACACAGTCATTTTTTTGAACTTGTCGGCTAACTTGACAATATAGGACACAAATAGTTTCACAGGACTATCGCTGACATTCGTTTTAAAAACGTTTGTCCGTTTACCACATTTGGGGCACTCGTCACATTCGATATCCATACACTCATCACAGATAGTCTGGCTCACAATAAATGTGGAATTACCTCTTTGGTTTCAGCGTTCGTATATGTTTCTATATCGTAGTATACAGTTATACAAGGGTTATTTTTAGGCTTAGCATCTTTCATATAACATACATGCTTTACTCCATCCGCCTTATATTCCTCCTGGCATGTAGGACAGTGAATTACGTCACACTTGTGCTTAAATTTTCCCCAATTATCCATTGTGTGAAACATACCACATTCACAGATTCTCATTTTCCTGCACGTGCCAATTGATTTATGGAAATCAAAACAGCTATTATTGAAAAATGTGCGTCTACACACATCAAAGTCTCTCTTCTCAGCTTCAACTACACGGCTTTCACATTTGGTGCTTTTACACTGCTCACATACCATGTGACGTTCTTTACAATGTCTCACTATATCATCCGCAAACTCGAGGCACCCCTTACACAAATCATGATGTCTCCCATATTTTCGACTTTTGTCATAACTCGCGTAAAGCCACCTTATATTACGGATGGGAGATACGTTGTCCCTGACAATCCTAAAATAAGTAGGGGTCTTGTACGATCTCTCACACAGCTTTTAAAAACATACACAGTCCTACGACGATCATCCAACCCAAACACAACTATGCGGACATTCATTTCCTGTTCTACCCTTCTCAGCTCTTCAGGACCCATATTACAGTCAAATTCAAGTTCACAGTCTACAGCTAGTTTACGGGCATGCTCCACGACTGTAGCAACCAAATTTTTTGAGTTCGTGTATTTTGTACAGTAAACATACGTGCTAAGATTACTGCTATAAAGCCGCAACCACGATCGACGTTTATATGCCGTCTATAAATAGCTTGAGAATTGAAGTTAAGAGTATACGGTATGGCACTATGACCCGCAACACGGTATACATGGTCAATATTTACCGTGAAGTTGTCCATATTGAAGGCTATACTACTTTGGGCGGCTTGCATTATACGCCCTAATATATATTCTACATCTTCAGCCGCCAAACGTCTAAATGGCACTATCACCCAATAACCGTCTACATCACCGTCATCTGACCCGAATCCAAAGGACAGACTCGTCCTGACTTCACGCTCGTCACGATTCTGAAGAGCAAACTCTATAATATGCTCTACAACCCGGCGTACTCCGCGCTCAATTCCACTGCTATACATGACTCTAGGGTCGACCCTGACTCTATACCGATTTCTAGTCAAGGCTGGGGTGGGGGCTGCGGATCGCACCAATTCGAGCGTTATACCATCCTCAACAGAACGGGGGGCGGCGGATGAATTAGTAGATATATTAGCGGAAGGTGCTGCTGATGGGGGCCCTGTTGCGTAGGAGGTTGATGGTTGGGGCTCTATTATTGTAGACTTAACAGAACGGGGGGCGGCGGATGAATAAGGGGATATATTAGGTGCTGCTGGGGGTGTTGTTGCGTAAGAGGTTGAGGGTTGGGGATCTATTACCGCTGCAACAGACGCGTATTTCGGTCGCTTTATACCTGACGTAGGTATCTCATACCTCCGCTTTGGACGTGTTACCGGTATCGCTGGTGAGGGTTCAGGGGAGGAGATCACAACTACACTGTCGTCGAGGTCATCCGTAATGATGGGCTGCTCTACCTCATCGTCATTCACGGTTCTGTGGGAGAAGAAATATAAGGATCAGCACTCAAAATTTGTAATATTTTGTAAATTACTCACTTAGGAGTGTGACGTGTTAGAAATGGACTCTGTAGAAAAATTCAGATTCACGAGCCCATCCACATGTACTATATCTGGACCTACAGGATGTGGTAAAACTGTGTTTATGCTTAAAATCATTAAAGAAAAGGGGGAAATGTTCTCGAAATTTGTGCATAAAGTTATATGGTGCTATTCGACGTATCAATCAGTGTTCAACGAGTACCAAGATGATTTTTGTTCCACAAGGCGTTATGACGTTAATTCGTTAAAGGGAAATGAACATACAATCATTGTAATTGACGATCTCATGTTGGAGATGGATAAAACGTTTGCCGAGACATTTACAGTATTCTCCCACCATCTTAACATAAGCGTGTTCTTCATCAATCAGAATCTATTTTTCAAAAATAGATACATGCGCGATGTGTCGTTAAATACGCAATATTTAGTCTTATTCGCGCAACGTAGAGATGTATCACAAATTGGGGTATTAGCCAATCAAATGTTCCCGAATCAGCGTAAAGAGTTTTTGGAAGTTTATAAAGAAGCTACAAGCACGCGTTACGGATATTTGCTTTGCGACCTTCATCCGCGAAACACGTTTAGAGTGCTTCTGCGAACGAATATATTTCCAAACGAGCCTGAAACGGTGTATATTCCAGAATGACAAAGAGACTAAAGAAATACCGTGAATTAATAAAAATCTATCATCGACTGCCTCGGGCAATGCAGCAGATGTTTATTAAAAATATCGATGCCGACTTTTTAAAATACATCTGTGAAATCTGTCTTAACGTTATAAATTGCAATGTATCAATGAAAACCCATCAGAAGGCTCGCCTACGCCGCTACAAGAACATAATACGTGCACTCGCTCGTAAAAGCCAAACTGTAGCGAAGAAAAAACGA
The DNA here is from genome assembly GCA_023014485.1 of Bathynomus jamesi. Classification (NCBI taxonomy): domain Eukaryota; kingdom Metazoa; phylum Arthropoda; class Malacostraca; order Isopoda; family Cirolanidae; genus Bathynomus; species Bathynomus jamesi. Next base: position 707,445 of record JAJOZX010000313.1, on the reverse strand, counting down.
ATTATTGTACAAACAGGAGGGTCATTTCTCCCCATCTTATTTTCAGTTTTGGGTCCTTTACTGACTAGATTAATATAATGAAGAAAGTGTAGTGATTCCCCACGAGGTGTACGCCTCACTGCAAAGGAATCCAGACACGTATCTAGATCCCCGTAAAAGCAGACTTAACAGAATGGAAAGCGAATTGTTAGCCCTATTAAACAGTGAAAAAACACCTGATGAGAAAAGAATCTTATACCAAGAAGCTCTGCAGAAATTTCTTCACGAGTACGAAAATTATAAGAGCCCTACAGAGATTCCTGTGGTTATTAGGCACAGCACGGGGGACGATGGCGACATAGGATCTGTACCCGGCGACACAGCTGACCAACCAAAAAGATTAGCCACACAACATATCGAACATGTATTAAAAATACCCTCCCACTTACATTGAGGAGTAAAGGCTTAAGTCTTTATAATCTTTGAATGAGGATCCCGCCTACAATGGACCGATACAGGGGAGATCATTGTGGAAGGATCAAAGGTACAGGGATCGAATATCGTAGACATTGTCCATGATCTGGTGAGAAAGTGGGATAGGCATCACCATCAGGATGGAAGCATATTAAAGCAAGACTACAACAAATAAATGTCCCTAAAACGTTGATAGGAAATCTGAACAGGTTAAAAGACGGAACATGCAACGCCTGTGACACAATTGAAGGCGCCGTCACCCCCGCCGGTAACACCTTTGAAGAGGAGCAAGAAGAGGTTAAACCAACCCTACCCACGTGCCTCTAAATACGCAATGGCTAACGTATTAACTAAACGCTATTATGACATTTCTACCCCATCCTCTTACGGCGGCGTAGATAGACTGTACGTTTACGGAGTAGGAAAAAAAGATGTTGAAAGATTTTTGAGGGAGCAGGACGCTTATACGCTTCATAAGCCTGTGAGAAAAAGGTTTAAAACAGCCAAGACAACGGCTTCCTCGATTGATTCTATTTGGCAAGCAGATTTAACAGACATGCAAAGATATTCTGTGTATAACGATGGTTACCGCTACATTCTATTCATAATAGACGTATTCCTAGATATCTGTGGCTAGTTCCTCTGAAAAATAAATCACCTGAAACAGTTGCTAAAGCCACCAAAACGCTAATGTTAAAAGAAAACAGGTTCCTGGCTATTTTTGTACGGATATGGGGAAGGGGTTTATAGGCCGTGCTTTTCAGAATATGTTGACAGAGTTTAATATCAGCTATTACACAACCAATTCTATACATAAGGCTTCTTTAGCTGAAAGAGTTCAGCGCACCATAAAGGAACGCATGCACCGTTATTTTACACATAAAAACACATACAGATTTCTAGACATTCTGGAATCATTGGCATCATCCTACAACCGCTCACACCATCGCACGATTGGGGCAACACATAACGAAGTTTTAGAAAGAGGTACGCTCCCGAGAAGAGATGGATCACCACCACCACCACACTCTGCGCGCTTCAAATCAATGATTATGTAAGGCTGTCGCGTTCGGGAAATAAATTCGCAAAGGGTTTTTGAGCAAGGATGGACACGCGAGATTTTTAAAGTTAGGGCTGTGAGACCTAAAGGTGAGATAATGATGTATTACATTGAAGATTTGAATGGGGAAGAAATCTCAGGAGGCTTTTACCGCGAGGAATTGCAGAAAGTTGCGTTTAATTTAGAAAAAAAATGTGTTTAAAATTGAGAAAATTTTAGGAAGCAAAGGTTCAGGAAGGAGAAAAATGTACCTGGTGAAATGGCTAGGGTACCCAGAAAGCTTCAACACCTATATAAAAGCTGATGCAATAATGAAGCTTAAATAGTATGCAACATGGCTCCTAACCATTTCTACGTCACACTCCCGTCCTCCTCGTCCCTGTCTGTACACCCTAACAACACGCTAGCCAACTTTGTAACAGAACTCCATGGGCACATTGAATTGGGTCGTGATTCGTATGAGGTGGGGATATGCGAAATTCAGCTGGACACCGTCTTTTTAAATATTGAACATAAAGAAACCGTTTTTACGATTCTTAGAGACATTGACGAGTGTGAAAAAGCTGGGGTAGCTATGGATGAAACTATGCGCATCGCTCGGACTAAGATTGCACGGTATTACAGTACAGAAGTAAGACTAGGGCCGGGTCAATATGGTTTGGCCGAGGATGTTGTGAGAGGCTTAAACGTAAGTTTAAGAAACTCAAACCTTACGAATGATTTAGTATATGAAATCGTAAACAACCCTGCACATACACTAATCCTAAAATCAAAGACTAACAGACGTCTTAAAGAACATAGAAAGTTCAAAATTCTAACCAACGGCCGATATAGCACAGCCTTCCAAAGAGACACATTTCACGAGACACAGTATAACTTGTCCAGATTAATGTATCATTGAAGATGGAGAAATTGGCTGAAAGGTCCCCAGACATGTGCTATATTTACAGTAATATAGTGGAGCACCAGTTTGTTGGGGATACCCAGGCACGCCTGCTGCGCATTGCTCACATCCCCAACCATAGAGGAAGGAGTTTGAGTATTACATATGACAGACCCCATTATGTGAATGTCGCAACTAATTTAATAACCAATATCACAATATATATAAGAACGATTGAGGGCGAAAACTTCCCATTCGGTAACGGGAGCTTAACAGTGAAGCTACACTTTCGACGCACTGAGTTATAATGGATAGAAAGCCTTTCACCGTCTATCGAGGGATGCGATACCAGCGCGGTAGTGGACTTGGATCCATTTTTTCATCCATACTACGTACGGCTGTTCCTTTGCTGAAGAGGGGTGCCAGATACCTTGGAAGGAAAGCGCTACAATCAGGCCTTAACACTGCAGAAGACATATTGGCCGGGGCTAACCTAAAGAAGCTCTAAAAAACATTTAAAGCGTACACGGAACGAAATCATCAAAGATGCAAAGAGAAAAATGCGTGGTGGCGGGAAGAAGAGGGCTCCCCGGAAGAAGAAGGGGTCACGTGGTATTAAACGTAAAAGGCTATCAAAAAGAAATGCTGTAAGCGAATGAAACCTATGGTTGACCACTTTTTTGACTGATATAAGCTAAGGATATTGATCTCATGAATCATAGTTTGTTTACCACTTGTCGAGAGAGGAGTCACTATTTCGCCATGGCACGCTTCATCCACCCATGTAGTTCACAATGCTGTAAATCGGAGCTGTCCTTTTTGAGCTCCCGCCAACCCAAGTTTTCTATTGAGCACAGTGACTTTATTACAATTAACCCTTTAAACACAATTAGTTCCCCGAGTGCACCTATAGAATTCGTGATACCCAGCTCAGGTCCTTACTTTTTTGATCCAAGCTGTGTGCACATGTACGCTAAGCTACGTATAGCCCATTCTGATGGAACGGTCTGCGATGACAAATATGCTGTATACCCTGAAACAAACTTTCTGCACGCCATATTCAACCAGTGTGACGTATATTTAAATCAGACCAACATATCGGCAGGCACGGGGTACTATCATCTACGAGCCTATTTGGAAAATGTCCTCAACTTTTCCAAAGAAGCGAAGGCTACCTTTTTAAGTGCCGAGGGATATTATCAAACTAAAGATGAAAGTAGTATAAAGGACAAATTTAAAAATTCTAAAAAGAAAATATACGAGTGTTTTGGACGGTTGCACACAGATTTCACTTTCCAGGAGAAGTTGCTTGTGAACGGGGTGGATATGAAAATAAAGCTCACCCGCACGAGTCCTGAGATCTGCTTAAATCTGGATGCGAATCAAGAAGAGGGTGCAAAGCCCGTTGTGGTTCACATTATGGACACATACCTCCGCGTAAGGCGAGTGAAATTAAGTTCACCAAAACAACTAGAAATTGAGAAAAATTTACTAAACGCTACAGTGAAATATCCTATTAACAGAGTGCAGATCAAACTATATACGGTTCCTGCAGGGTTGGCATCGAAGCAGATAGAAAACATTGCCCTGGGAAATCTTCCTAAAAGGATATTAATCGGCATGCAGGACCATGCTTCGGTGAATGGAAAATATAAAAAGAGTGCCTTTAAATTCGAGAATTTCGACTTAAAAATATAACTCTATACGTTAATGGCACTGCTTTGGGTGGAACAATGGGTACGGACTATTCATCAGACGCTGTGTTACCGCTTTGTGCCAGAGCCTATAGTAATCTGACCCATATTGCAGGTGATTGTGATGAGCTTGGTAATGGGGTAACGCAGGAAGAATTCATTGATCAATTTAACCTTTATCCGTTTGACATTACACCTGACTTATCTGCTAACGTAAATACCCATTTAACACCACAGCAGAGCGGAAACATCTCAGTGCGGCTGGAATTCGCCAAGCCTTTCGACGCTCCTATTAGTGTACTAGTATATCTCGAATCGCAAGCCCTAATAGAAGTAGATAGATTTAGGAGCGTTATCACTGACTTTTAAAATGGATGCTAATACACTTCAGAAAGTAATGGAGCGAGTCACACGTTCCAAATTTATCGGCGTGTTTGCGAAACATTGAGTTTGCCAAGTACGCGAGAATGCGGTAGTCGAACACAGACATCATCGGTAATGAAGGGATTCACTGGATCGCTGTCTATTTTAAAAATAGACAGCGCCTGTACTATTTTTATTCACTCGGTACTCAACCCTGGAGTGATCCTATTATTGTAAAATTTCTCGCTCAGTTACATATTCCCGAAGTTGTATGGAACCCATTTCGCATGCAAGGATATTTTACTAATGTTTGCGGAATGTACTGTGTCTCATTTCTCATGCATATGTCAAATGATAAAGAATTTATAAATTTTTTAAATTTATTTGGCCCGTGTCACACTCACCGAAACGATGAAATGGTATGCAGACAGATAAAAAACCGTTTTCCAATTGTACGTACTCGTTGTATATTATAATGTTTTTGCTCGTATATTTGAAGAACCTCGGAATACAGAGGATACACTGATCAGTCAGCAATGTCACACCGAAATAATGTAAGTGTTTTTCGATCTTTTTGGGATAAGAAGACGCAATATATTTTCATAAATTTATTAAATGAAAGAAATCAGTACAATAAACGAATTGTACTGATTTCTTTCATTTAATAAATTTCTGAAAATATATTGCGTCTTCTTATCCCAAAAAGATCGAAAAACACTTACATTATTTCGGTGTGACATTGCTGACTGATCAGTGTATCCTCTGTATTCCGAGGTTCTTCAAAAGATTGTATAACACGTGTCAAATCCTCATCGGACCTTAAAGGAATAATGCTTTTAAAACATATACAGAGTATACAGACAGATCCCCATTATGTGAAGATATCTTTGGTTCGATTACCAATTTCGATTTTAGCATAATCGGGAAATAACATTGAATGACATTTTTGGCGAGTATCTATTTGACGAGACACTACAACTCTCCATATATATATATAAAATCGAATTATGGACACTTACATTTCTATGGTAGTCCCTTGCGTCGGATTGTAAGGAGCTTCACTGCAAATATCTGATCAATCGCAGCGAGACTTTAAACTACGTAGGCCCACCACCCCCCAAACATTATTTTGACTGCATGGATGAACGTGAAGACTTTGATCGATACTACGACAGTTTTAATGAAAGTAACCCTTATAATATAGCTGATGAATGTGAGCGTTATTGCGTGAATGATGTGCGCGTGCTTAGAGTATGTTTCCAGGCCTTTAGAAGGATGTACATAGCCCGTTTCAAATGCGATCCACTGCAAGTCGCAACCACCATCGCATCATTATGTTTTACGGTGTTCAAGAATAACTTCATGCCGAAAGACACCTTAGCCATTATTCACCGAAACAATCCCCGCAGTTACGGGCACAAGGCTATTTACTGGCTCATACACCTACAGCAACAGACAGGTGTATACATAAAGCACGCCCGCAACACGGGTGAAGTACCCATTAAGATTAATGGACGTGTTTTTTGGGTTGATGGGTTAAGTGAAAACCGTGTCACTGGTGTGAAGACTGTGTACTCCTTTAACGGTTGCTGGTGGCATGGATGCCCCCGTCCTGAGTGCGGAGTCACCGGAGATATCCACGGTAGGTCTCCTGCCGACTGTCTTGCATCGACCCGCACCCGCGATCAACTTATAGGATCACAGTTCACTCACAAAGTCTTGTGGGAGCATGAATATGATGCACGGATGGAGACAGACGAGGTGTACCGTGAGGAAATAAAAGCGATCAAGCGTTCAATGGTGCTGGATCCTCTCAAATGTGGTGATAGCTTGTTTGGAGGACGTACAAATCCTTTCAGACTATACTTCCCACCTACGGAGGGCGTGAAGCTCCATTACTACGATTTCTGTTCTTTATACCCATACGTGATGAAGAGCAATCCGTACCCCGTGGGCGCTCCTGAGAAACTGGTGGGGCCTAGCCTACCATCCATCAATGAATTTTCAAAAAATTTGAATGATCGTTACTTTGGGATCTCTTTCGTAGACGTACTCCCCCCACGCAATTTATGGATGCCGATCTTACCTGTCGTTATCGACGACAAGCTCATGTTTCCCCTGTGCGTGAAGTGCGCGGAAGAGGATAACGGCGAATGTAACCATATACCCCACCAGCGTAAGATCAGAGGCGTATATACAAGTCCTGAGTTGGCCCTAGCCGTGCGCCATGGTTATAGAATACTGAAGATACATGAGGTGTGGAGGTTTCAGAAGCTACCCAACCTTTTCACACCATATATAAACACCTTTTTGAAGGATAAGGTTGAGGCATCAGGGTATCCGCGAGGAGTTGATACCGAAGATGAAAAGTCTGCCTATATTCAACGTTACCGCGACCGCGAAGGTATACAACTTGATCGTGTCCAAATTGTAAAGAATCCTGGCAAGCGCTTTAGTGCAAAGTTGTGTCTAAACAGTCTATGGGGAAAATTTGCGCAGAATACCGGCAGAGGGAGCATTCATTTGGCACAAAGTTATAGCGATGTCTGGGATTATGCCAATGCCCCCGATAAAGAGGTCATGGAGATCGTAAATGTAGGTAATACTTACGTAATAAAGTACAACAACACTGAATTTGCCACAGATACCTCAAGGGTTACAAACATACCTGTGGCCAGCTTCACAACAGCCTACGCCCGTATAAAACTTTGGGGTCTATTGCATTCTCTTGGGCGGAGAGTATTGTATGCCGATACAGATAGCGTGATATTCACAGAGAGGGAGGGTGAATACATGCCCACTATTGGGGAGTTCCTCGGCGAGCTCACTGATGAGATCAAGGATGAGTATGGGGACAACGCATACGCCGACTCTTTTGCCTCAACAGGACCTAAGACTTATGGGGTACGGGTCAGGGTGGGGGAGGAAATGAAATATATCGTGAAGGCAAAGGGTATTACGCTCAACCATGCGAATCGGGAGGTTGTTAACTTTGAGTCGTTGAAGGATCTAGTATGTTTGGATGAACAACCTCCCCAACTAATTGTAGGCACCCACAATTTTCGGGCGCAGAAGCTGGGGGGCGTGAAGGAACTTAGGGGTACGATGGTGTGCCGTAACACCTATAGGAAACGTTACCAGTTACCTGGTACCTATGATACCGTACCCTTTGGATACCAATGATGCTTCTAACTCACACGTCTTGTATATAATCGTATCTATTTGTAAATATATATATATATATATATATATAATATATATATAATATATATAACTTGACTATCTCGTTTATTAAATCGTATTTGTAAATATATATAACTTGAATATCTCGTTTATTAAATAAATCATGTTTCAAATAGCGTTTCACTTTCTCCTTGTGTGTGTGTGTGTGTGTGTGTGTGTGTGTGTGTGTGTGTGTGTGTGCAGGTGAAAGTTCTAAGCTCCGCCCACTGTAAGACCGTGAGTCATGCTACTATCTGGGAGTCCCTGCGTGGTCAGTCGACCGCAGTAAGCCCGAGAGATCAGACGTGTATTCAGATCAGACGTGTATTCAAATGGCTACCTTTAATATTGCTTGTACAACGTTTACGAAATGGTATTCAGTAAAGTGCCAGGATGTGGTGGATACCGAAAAACTTCCTATTCATCCCTCCTATGCCTCTTTTAAAAACACATTGGATTGTGCGAAGTTCCAAGATGTACAAATACTCTACGGATGTTCTGGTGAGACCGTTGAAGGCTTTCGTTGCACAGACGATGTGCTGAAGTATACTGCAGAGCTAAACTTTATAAAGTCTCACATACACCGTGAAGTAAAGAAACAACGCGTGCAGAAGAGAAGCAGCAGGTATGGATAATGAGTCTTGCTGATGGGTCGTGTGACAAGCGGTATTACGTCAGCTACACCATGTCGATTACTCATATACCTACGACTGGAATGTGAATCTCGTGATCATGGACAATCTTAAGTATTTTTATCACTATATTAACGTATATCATGATGAGGTTCGTAGTGAGGTTGTGGCTAGTGCCCTGCGTGAATTTTAACAGAGTTTAGAGACGAGTATCGTTTGATGGGCAGAAAGGAAAAATATGAACATATGTTCCTCTCAAATAGTGCGCCGGAGTGTGGAGATATTAGTAAAACATAAAATGTTCCTAGTTCTTATCCAAAATGTCTGGTGCGTAGGCTGGTAGTGATATTCTTGTACGGTACAACAATTCGACCGCGGAACAATCCCATTCACGTATCATCGAGTCAGCCGCCCGTCGAACCATTCCTGCCTACCTGCGTGCCTCACACGGCTCATAGTTATCTCAGAGCTTGAGCCGAGTGGACGTGCGCTCTTCGAATACGATGGAACTTCCTTTGAGCAGCATTCTCAACGCCTCGTACGATGGTCCGTGACGAAATCGTGCGCGTGTTCAGGCGTAATTCCGGTACCATTAGCTATGTACTGGAAACGGAATGTAGACCGACAAACAAACGGGTTTATTTAAGTATCGAGGAGATGAATAGAATCTTTGTGATAGTTGAGAAGTGGAGTGAAGATCGTTATAAAATACCTGCTAACGTAGGTACAAGAAGAGAGCAGATTAGTGACGCACCCTCATACGCCGTTGTATGTACGTTGTGTATAAATAACGATCGGCCGTGCATTGATATACGGTTGATGTGGAAGAATGCTTCTGATAATAACGCTCTTATTCCTACGCGAAACCGTTTCATCCTCGACAGAATGTTTGAAATCGTCGGATTCCGTAAGCTGAAACCTATATTAGACGCGCGTGTTACGGACATGCTTTATTTTGATACAGTACTTGAATACGCCTACACCGCTCTGCTCGATGGGTTTACCGAGTGTAGGACTGGTGAGAATGGTCTAGTGCTGGATGTTTATTTAAAAAGTTTAGACTCTTTGAAAATACCATGAACTTTGGTACAAAGCAATTGATCGGTACAAGGGCTGAGCTCACCTACACCGTTCACCCTGAAGAACTATTTCTTTATATAACGCGAAGTTGTCGTAACGATTTAGAAGATTATTTCAATTGCCGCTATGTTGAGTACGATTGAAAGCTCGAGTCGTAGAAATAAAACCCGTCGATTGGAAAAGCGTTCTTATAAACTTGTGTTTAATAATGTAGCTAACGATGAACTCTTTGTGCGTGCTTTTGATTGTATTCTAGACGTGTTTAAAGATGACTTACCAACACGGTGTAAAGTGCGAACAAAAATAGTACTGAAACGATATGAAAGCCCTTCATATCGATACAGGTTTCCCTATACTTTAAGCGGTGAAATATTATTAAGCCGCATATACTGCGTAATGCAGAGCAATAATGATTGTAATTGTAAACTCGATTAAGACCGAGTTTAGTATTTTGAAAAAAAAGTGAATTGTATTTATATTTTGCTTGACATTTCTCCTGTCTGATTATACGCATATTTCTATTGATTTGTGTTTATATATATATATATTTTGCGTGATATTTCTCCTGTACTGTTATGTACATATTTCTATTTAAGTGTATATTATTTGAAATGTATATTTATTTATATATATCCATAATTGTGTGTATATTTCCTGTACTGTTATATGCATATTCCTCAAATGTATATTTTTTTCTATATATTTATAATAAACAGAATGATGCAATGTTGTTTATTGTTATGCCTTCTACTACCGGTATTCGAAATATAATAATGCATACAACGGTTATTGCGTATCTGGCAATATTTAAGCCTTCTAAGCAACTGGCTGATTAGGAGTCTATAATAGTGTATACAATGGTATTGCGGTATCTGGCAATATTTAAGCCTTCTAAGCCAACTGGCTGATTAAGAGTCTATAATAATGTATACAATGGTATCTGGCAACTCTGTCTTCGATAAATGAATACATGGCGCTATCTGGCAACTCATTTACGACCAACTGGCTGATTAGGCGTATATATAATAATGTATACAATGGTACTGCTAAAAGAGGTATCTGGCAACCATTACAGCCAACTGGCTGATTATGAGTCTATAATAATGTATACAATGGTATCGCGGTATCTGGCAACTCAGCCATTTACGCCAACTGGCTGATTAGGAGCCTATAAAACAACGCCAACTCGGCTGAAGTCTTAATGTGCACTTGGCTCCTGCCAGGTGAACACCTCTCCTCCTCCTTTCTCTCCTTTTTCTTGGGGGATAACGCCGCCTCCAAGTTTTCCCCGCACCCCCATTTGCAACAACCCCCTCCCCCCTTCGCAGCAACCCCACCCCCTTTGCAACATCCCCACCCCTCTTTGCAACATTACGTCATCACTTGCAACATTCTTGTACTCTCCCCTTTTTCGGCTATACTACTGCCCTGATCTAGTAGTTCCATGAAGTTGGCCTTCTCCTCTTCACTATGCCCCTGTTGTGGCGCATAAACCTGGTAGAGAATATATGTTTTATTCCTGATTCTCAACTTACATTTCATTAGTCTTTCGCTTATTAATTATACAGTCTGTATGTTTGGGGAAAGCCTCGGTCCAATAATTAATCATTGCCACTCCGTGCATCCTCCTCCGATCCTCTGTACATGAGCACATATCCATCCCCCAAGTCCCTTCCCAGTTCTCCACCCATATACCTTGTTTCTGCCATTCCTAAGATGTCGAATGTCCTTTCTCTCATGATGTCCAGAATTTCATCTTCTTTTCCCCTATAAGTTGCTATGTTAATCGTTCCGCATCTAATCTTGAGTGTGTCCATTTTTCGTGTCCAGTTTCGTTTCCTTGTCCGTGATCTGTTTATCAATCCTGGTTCCGAGGCTGGTTCTTGAGTTTCTCGAGCGATAAGGTTTTTACACCACCAGCTTGCTAGGCCTGTCGTGGCAATCCTCCTCTTTTATCCGGGCTTGGGACCGGCATGGGATTCCAGGTGTCATTCCCCATGGCAGAGTTGGGGAGTTATAACTGAACAGTATTCAAGTTTTGGTATAATCAGTGTTTTTAGCAGGGGAATCATTACTGTCCTGTCCCTTCTTTTGAACGTTCTTAGTACTTGTTCCGCGACTCTTTTTGCTTTATTTATCGCTATCTGATTTTGTGTTTCGAATTTCGCATCATCTGTCATTATTACCCCCAGATCGATCGCTTTCGTGCTTCTCTGAATTTCCTGTCTATCTGGAGCATAATATGCACTCTGTTGAAGTTCCTTATTTCTACCATATCTCAAGAGCTGAAATTTCTCGGTGTTAAATGACATGTTATCGTTTTCTGACCATTTGTATATTTTGTTCGTGTCCCTCTGCAAGGCCTCCACTTCATTTACATCGCTGATTTTTCTGCTGATCTTTGTATCGTCTGCGAAGGATGTTACTATACTGTTGCTGTGTGTGTATATATATATATATATATATATATATATATATACAGGGTGGCCCAAAAAAAATGGCACCAATTTTCAGAAGTGATATCTCAATAACCATTGCAGTTAGGGATTTTAAAAAACAACCAAATGAAAGATAATTCTTTTCTCTTTAAATACTTATTCAATAGCTTGATGGTTATAAACCCATGTAATGCCAAAAATTGGCTTATAAGAAAAATATACAAAAAAAAGTTGCGCATTTATATTTATTCCTTTTATTTTTTTCTAATTAATTATCTTCTAATTTACGGTCTTTAAACGAAGTTCTGTGGTTTTAAGTTAAACCTAATTTTCAATAAATGGCTCAATCTGCCTCCATTATAGTCAACCACAGCCTGTAATCTCGCCCTCCATTTGAAATTGCCTTTGAGATCGTCACTTGTGAGAGATTTTCTCATGCAGCCTGAATTCGTTCACGAAGATGGTTCACATCACGGATTTCTGACCATGGTAGACTTCTCTCTCTAAGGAGACCACACAAAGTAGTCAATGGGGTTTAGATCTGGGCTGCATGGTGGCCAATTATTTGGTTCGATAAAAGCAGGACAATTATTATTGAGAAATGTTATTGTTTCCTTGGCTGTATGAGATGGGGCTCCATCTTGCATGAACACAAAATCAGTGCTCGTCTCCTTGATCTCTGACAACATTGGAGACAAAATGTCATTACAGTAGTAAATTGAGTTAATTTTAACGCCTCGCTGAATAAAAATGATGGATGTTTTGTTCTCAGATGACGCTGCAAGGGAAACCATTATCGAATCTGAAAAGTGTTTTTTTCACGCAAAAGTCGTTTTGAGTCACCATGAGTTTTTGTCGCCACTGCTGCACGAACCCGATCATTTTGGGTATTTCGTGGTGTTTCGACCGTAAATCGTTTCTCATCAGAAACCAAATTTTTTCACAGACTCATTTGACCGAAATCTTCGCAATAGATTTTTACATCGATGGAAACGTCTTTCTTTCACAGGCTCCGATAAAGCAGTAACCTTCACCCTCTTAAATGTTTTCAACCCAAGATCTTTTCGAATTATTCGCTGTACTGATGAACGTGAAATCCCGGTTTCTTTCGCAACTTCACGTTCACTTTTACTTGTTCCCGGTTGTTCCTCTTGACTTAAAACCATTTCATTTACTTTTTCAATGTTTTCTGGCGTTCTAATACTTTTAGGTCGACCACTTCCCGGACGCCGTTGACTGCCGCCGGTTTCTTTAAGTTTTTGTAAAAAATGTGCCACAGTTCTTTTTTTCCAATTTCTATTGGAAATTCGTAAAGGATTCTGTTTAATGAATATCCTTTTTCTTCACGTAGTGCTTGTATAATGTTCTTATCAGATTCTCTCAATCCCATCTTGAGGGGTCTGGAATAGAAAAAATTTCATTTAAAATTAGGATCAAGGAATAATATAAATGCGCAACTTTTTTGTATATTTTCTTTGGAAGCCAATTTTGGGCATTATATGGGCTTATAACCATCAAGCCATAGAATAAGTATTTAAAGAGAAAAGAATTATCTTTCATTTGGTTGTTTTTTTAAGTCCCTAGCTGCAATGGTTATTGAGATATCACTTCTCAAAATTGGTGCCATTTTTTTTGGGCCATATATCGTATCGCGATACATGGTATCCGGAAAAATCATCGCCCACAATTCACCGTCCACAATTCATCGCCCACAATTCACCGTCCACAATTCATCGCCCACAAATCATCGCTCAGGATAATTCATCGCCGACAATTCACCGTCCACAATTCATCGCCCAGAAGAACAGATTGCTGCCCATCATCCAAATATTTGGAAATTTCTGGAGTGCCTTAAAAAAGAACAAACTTTAAGTGAAATCAGACTTGAACAGTACATAGGTGGCCACGAACCTCAAAAGTAAAAAAGAAAATATCGCAACTGCGCGATTCAGAGCATTGTATTGTCGAATATATAAGAGGGATAGCTCATAATATTTCATATTAGAATGTGTTTTAGACAAAATAAAACGGAAAATGCCCGGTTAGGTCAACTGAATGCCCGGTTAGGTCAACTGAATGCCCGGTTAGGTCAACTGAATGGCCGGTTAGGTTAATTGAATGCCCGGTTAGGTCAACTGTACGCCCTCGATGATTGGTTAGGTTAAGTTGCGATATTTTCGTTAGTTTAAACGAAAATGACGAGAGCAAAAATATATAATAAACAGTTTGGTAGTCCCGATAATACGTAAGTACCAAAATGAACTTTTTTGTAAACAAAGGTTCGTTAAAAGATCAAGAGAGATAGGCTTAGACCTAAATACCTTTGAAAAAAGTAACCACGATAATAGACATAATTTTCGCAAATACTTTTATTTTCGCAAATACTTTTTATTGAGTATCGTTTTAATAAATAAATATTTCACACATTTCTTTATTGGGGTTTTACTAAATAAATATTGTTTCAAACATTTTCTTAGTCATTCTTATTTTGTTGGGGTTATATATATATATATATATATATATATATATAATATATTATATATATATATATATATATATGCTGCAAACCCACAAGGAAAAAGAAAAACGATTCCAAGGCGTTTCGTGTATTCAGAGCTACACCTCGTCACCTCTTTTTCCTAGTGGATTTGCAGCATTCATTCATTTCACGTGTTTAATTGTGAAATTCATCCCATATATATATATATATATATATATATATATATATATATATATATATGTTCGGTGAAATGTATGGGCGATGAATTGTGTTGCGGTGAAATGTATGAGCGATGAATTGTGGGCAGTGAATTGTGGGCGGTGAATTGTGGGCGATTAACTTTCCTAAACCCCGCGATACATATATTATTCATGTATCTAGTATCGTAACGAGATACATTTTTGCCAATGTATCGAGTATCGTATCGCGTTACTTTTTTGGCCCCGATACACCACCCTGCTCTTATATATAAAGAAAAAACCCTACCAGAATTCGAACCCGGAACCACCTGAGTAGGAGTTGAGAGTGCGGTTAATATTCCACTGAACTCAAACCAACACCTTAACGTGACAACATGATATTCTGAATCGTTACGAAAGATAACGTTGTAAACTGTTTTATGCAAGTATTCCGCTGAACTCAAACCGGCAATTAGTGACCAGAAGATATTTGTATTAGGTTAGGTTTGGTTAGGTTAGGTTAGGGTGTTAGGGTTAGAGTTAGGTTACGTTGTGCCATTACCAGCAAATATTTTTCTGGTTAATTTTGATGTATTTTAAAGGGATTTAACCTCCGTTTCGTTTCTAAATTTACGAGCAACAAGAAACGAATGTCACATTCTTTTAAAGCACATCAAAATTGACCAGTTAACTATCTTCTGGTCATTAATTGCCGGTTTGAGTTGAACGGAATATTTACCTTCAGACTACGACGGGATAAAAGTTATCACAACCTATCGTATACTTTTTGAACGACTGAGGAAACACTGAGCGCTTTCGTGTCCAGAAGTGTTTTGCGATGTTAACCCACTCGCACTCGAGGTAATGGCACCAATTAATTAAAATTTCATTTAATTCGTTTAACTGAAATTTTGAAATCTCGCTGGTATAACTGTTGGGATTGCAAAACTGGGGCTTCATAAATAGATAGAAAATAATAAAATCTACAATATATAACTGAAAAACATAAGTTAGTTTTACTAGTTAGATTATCTAAAAATTTCATGTAGGCCTAAAATCAATCACTTAAAGGGCTATGTGACGATTGGCATATAAACATTTGAACAGGTTCTGTTTCATAATTGGGACGTATTATGTTGAGCTAATAGCGCATGGGAAAATCAGTCACGCGAGATCACGATTCTTTTTCGCCCAATCATGTCATTAAAAACAAATTAGTTTTTAGATAGCACTTAATATCTATAATAATAAAAGTGTGTGTGTGTGGTGTGTGTGTGTGTGTTTTCCAGCCATAACTCCAAAATAGAAGCAGTTACAAACATGAAACTTCACACACACATATTGATTAGGTCCTCAGGTTGTGCAACTGGGTGTTAATAAATTAAATAATTAAAATTACTGGGCCCGAAGGCCACAGCACCGCGATAAAACTACAGAAAAGAACGCAGCCATGAAAATCTTGAGCTTCACATTGTGTCAAGATTTGTGAATCTTAAGATTTTCATGACTATAGTTTTACTATAGGTCCGGTGCTAGTGTCTCTGAGCAACTGATACAATGAGCAAACCAACATACTATACTGACCAAATAATTGAACCCCCAATTACTGTCGGTTCAATTATTTGGTCAATAAAACTATAGAAAAGAACGCAGTCGTGAAAATCTTGAGCTTCACATTGCCGCCCGTAATCTATAATAATAAAAGGAAGCGTGTGTGTGTGTGTGTGTGTGTGTGTGTGTGTTCCAGCCATAGGTCCAAAATGAAAGCAGTTACAAACATGAAACTTCACACACATATTGATTAGATTCCGAGGTCGTGCACCTGGGTGTTGAATGCCCGGTTAGGTTAATTGAATGTCCGGTTAGGTCAACTGTACGCCCTTGACGATTGGTTAGGTTAAGTCGTGATATTTTCGTTAGCTTTAACGAAAATATCACGACTTAACCTAACCAATCGTCAAGGCGTTCAATTAACCTAACTGGGCATTCAATTAACCTACCCGGGCATTCAATTAATCTAATCAGGCATTTAGTTGATCTAACCGGGGATTTCATTAACCTAATCGGGCATTCAGTTGACCTAACCGGGCATTCAATTAACCTAACCGGGCATTCAATTAACTTAACTAATAACAGACTTCAAACTACAAAAAATATTTCGCCCGTCGCGTCGGCTGGGATATACTTGCCACTCGCACGAAGGGCGGGTTCTCCGCTAGTATATAATAAAAGGATTGAATTCGGTTAAATAGGCCAAATAAGTTAGCTAAATATACAAAAAGTAGGAATGAGTAAAATTTTTAGTATAGAACGTTTTAAAGTTTTGTTAGTTCCAAGTTTATGAGGAAAAAGGTCTCAAAATATTCTCATTAAATGCAATGAATGATGGAAAGCTAGGAACAGGAAGGAGGAAAGAGAACGAGGGAAAAAAACTGGAAGATAGTCGGAGGAAGAAGTGTGAAGCGAAAGGTAGAGTCGAGAGCGGAGTTGTGACCGTCCGCCCGTGAAAATAAGATTGCGGTGATGAAGTCGAGACGACCATGGCCGAGACCGAGACCAGAGAAAAAGATCTCGAGACCGGTCTCGAGTCCTACATCATTGTGCGATTGGCCTTAGTCAGAGGGCAAAGAGTGGAGTGTATTAATCCATCCGTCCTGGGATCTTGACGGGAATTTCATAGAAAATGACCATAAAATTCAATGTAACAATTAATCCAACCATCCCGGGATATTAACGGAATTTCACAAAATTCAATTTAAACATTATAAGATCGTTGTTATATTTTTTCTTGTTACCATTTAAGTGAATTTTATATATATATATATATATATATATATATATATATATATATATATATATATATATATATATATATATATATATATATATATATATATATATATGAAATTATTTCACAAAAGTAACAGGTGAAAAATTTTATGATGAATAAAACCACGAAGGAAAGGAAACAGAAAGGTGCTCAAGCGCTTTCGTCTAATGACATCCTCAGGAACACTGTGTTCCTGTGTTCCTGAGGATGTCATTAGACGAAAGCGCTTGAGCACCTTTCTGTGTTTCCTTTCCTTCGTGGTTTTATTCATCATATATATATATATATATATATATACACACACACCTCATTAACCTCGTTGATGTTCCGTGTGTTGGCCTCTCTCCACACGAAGGTCAAGCTGGTGGCCCCGCCTCTAGGCCTGGCTTGGTGGAGGAGCGAGTTGCTTTCTTGCGCTCTCCACCGCACATAGCCAGGTACACCCGGCTCATCGGGTATCGTCCTGAGCCAAGCATCTAGTCTTCTCTTGAAGACTTCAACTTTAACCCCTGTAACGTTTCTGAGGTCTTTTGGAAGCTGGTTAAAAAGTCTTGGCCCCCTGACAACCAAGCTATTTTCCTTCAGTGTTGAAGAGGTCCCTTATCGAGCCTTTAATTTGGGAATACTACACATTCTGCCTTTCCTATTTTCCAGCGTTGTTTGAATGGTAATTCGGTTTAGTTTTAGGTTTGGTACCAGTTTTTCGATCATTTTCCATATGTAGACTATGGTGTACCTCTCTCTTCTTCTTTCCAGGGAGTACAGATTTAGTTTGCGTAGTCTTTCCCAGTAGTTGAGTTCTTTGCAGCCAATCAATCTTGGCTGTGAAATGTCTCTGCGTTTCTTCTAGTTTATTAATTTCTTCCATTTTATATGGGGACGTCAAAACTGAGCAGTATTCAAGTTTTTGTATGATACGTGTTCTCAGCAGGGGAATCATTACTGTCTTGTCCCTCCTTTTGAACGTACTTAGTATATACCTGTCCCGCGACTCTTTTTGCTTTGTTTATTGCTATCTGATTTTGTGTCTCGAATGTGGCATCATCGGTCATTATTACCCCCAAGTCGACCGCTTTCGTGCTTCTCTCAATTTCCTGTCTATCTGGAGATAATATGCAGTCTAAGTTCCTCATTTCTACCATATCTCAAGAGCTGAAATTTCTCGGTGTTAAATGTCATATTGTCTTTTGACCATGTGTATATTTTGTTCGTGTCCCTCTGCAAGGCCTCCACTTCATTTGTATCGTTGATTTTTCTGCTGATCTTTGTATCGTCCGGAAAGGATGTTACTATACTGTTGCTGTTTACTCCACTGTCTATGTCTGTTAGCATAATAATGAACAGGAGTGGGGTCAGCACTGTACCTTGTGGTACTGAGCTGTGTACTTCTGATTCTGTTGATGATACACCTTGAATTTTGACGACCTGTAGACGTTCTCTGAGGAAGTTGTAGATCCATTTTCCCACTTTGCCTGTTATTCCCATATGTTTAATTTTATGTGCTATTATACCATGATCGCATTTGTCGAAAGCTTTAGCAAAATCCGTGTATATGACACCATAGTTTTCATTGCCTTCAAGTGCATCTAGGATATTGTTATAATGCTCTATAAGTTGTGATAGGCATGATCTTCCTGATTGGAATCCGTGCTGATTTTCGTGGAATCTTTCCAGTGTCTCCAAGAAGTCATAGATTTTCTCTCTGACTATTCTTTCAAATATTTTGGTGAGGTGGGACATCAAAGACACTGGTCTATAGTTCTTTGCTTGAGATCTATCCCCTCCTTTATATATAGGGACAATGTTTGCTCTTTTCAAGATGCTCGATATTTCCCCAGTGTCCAGGGATCTTCTCCATATCCAGTATAAGGGTGTAGCTATCTCATTTTTACAGTTTTTAATTAATAGTGCGTTCCATTTGTCCGGACCTGCAGCTGAATGTGATTTCATTTGTCCTACAGCTCTCGCTACATCTTCTGGGGTAAAATCAAAGTCTGTTATACATTCTACCTGCAATTTCTCTTCGAAGAATGCATCTATGTCAGGTATCGCTTTGTCACTTTTTGGGGTACTGAAGACCGATTCATACTGGGCTCTCAATGTTTCAGATATTTCTTTCAGATCGTCTGTTAGTTCATTATTTCCTTTCCTTAAGAGCCCGATAGTATCGCGCGTTTTTGTTTTCCTTTTCGCATAGCTGTAGAAATAGTTTGGATTTTCCCTTATTGCTTATACAACCTTTTCCTCTTCCCTCTCTGTATGACCCTTTATCGGAGTTTGTATTTTCCTATCGATACTCTCCAGTTTTTCTTGTATTACTTTCCTGACATTGTCGTCTCCGCAATTTGCTAACTTCGTCGCTACTCTTTCTTTTGCGGAATATTCTTCTCTTTTGCCTCTCTAGCCAGTTCCTCTTTCCTTTTGGCTGTGCTTTCGGAGCATATTTTTCTAAAATTTTCAGCGTCTTTTCTTCCAAGGTTGTTAGCATTTCCTCCGTTGTTTTATTCTCTAAGACTGTTCTCCACTCTATTTGGGCCATGTGTGATCTGATTTCTTCCCAATTTATGGTCTTGGAATTTCATTTAAAAGCCCCAAATTTGCTTCTTCCTTCCGTATGTTTATTGTCTTTTAATGTTATCGCCATATTTGTTGATAATTCGATTATGTTGTGGTCTGAGATAATAGCTGGGTTTATTTTTACATCGGCAATCAAGTTCGTGTTATTCTGTTATTTGTGAATACCAGATCTAGGCAGTTATTTTTCCTGTTATTTCCTGTTATCTCCTGTGTCAGCATAAACTCGATTGTGAGAGCCATCAGCATTTTTGCTTGTTCCAGGTCCTCTCTTGTGATCCCCTTATGTTGCTGTATAAATATATTTCTACCCACCTTTTTGTATTTTATAAATGGGGAATTAAAATCGCCGCAGAGTATTATTTATATATATATATATATATATATATATATAATATGATGAATTTCACAATTAAACACGTGAAATGAATGAATGAGTGATGCAAACTCACAAGGAAAAAGAAAAATGATTCCAAGGCCTTTCGTGTATTCAGACGTATAACTCGTCAGGTAATGGAAGGAGAAGGCGAGTTTTTGCGATACAGTAGTTTTTGCGATATCTTAAAATGAAACGGATGTCAGATTCGTATAAAACGACTTAAAATTGACCAGCAAAATATGTTTTCGTCGAAAAACACCGATGTGTGCTAAAACAAATATTTCCCATATTAAGATAAAAATTAAAGATTAAGATAACGTAGACTCAGTCGGGAATTGTGAGGTCATTACTATAATGATAGTTAGTAACTCAAACGGTAACTAAACAATCAGGTCAGATAAACAGAACATGGGCCTACCATTTTAGAAACACAAAAATTCCACCGATTATTCATTTATGGAAATCGTAGGTTTTTCTGTCTTAAACAGGAGGGATTCCATTATGCACAACTCCACGTCTCGGCTACGACTGGCCCGAATGGTAAACGACGAGTCCAGAAGAGGGTGGTCATGCTCGAGGCTATGTTTTCTTATCACCGAATAAGTGGATTAGTTAGTTCTTCTTGTTCAGTCCTAAATAATCGTCCATTGTGTTCGAATAACATACATCTGAAGTTCCTCTTCGATTTTCCTATGTATGTACCATCACAGGTATCACACAGTTCACACTTATACGAATAAACAATAGAGGACTGTAACTCCTTAGGTATTGTATCCTTAAATCGAAAAAATCTTTGTAGGGTTTTACCTGGTTTGAAAATAACTGTAACTAACAGTTAAGTTAGAGTTAACTAACGCTCTAACTAACTTTTCTATAAAAGATATGCGGATGACACATTTGTTATCTTTAGGTCAGCTCAACATATCCCTTTATTCTTAGACTATTTGAATTCTAAACATAACAATATAGAATTCACCTCTGAAAGTGAACAAGACAATAAGCTTCCATTCTTAGATGTTATGATAGAACGAGCTAATCATGCCTTTACTACCGCCCTATACAGAAAACCCACTTACACTGCTCTCACTACAAAATTTAGTTCAGCGCTTCCTATACAGTACAAAAGAAACCTATTTTCCACTTTAGTTACCTGGATTTTTTTATATCTGTTCTGCTTACTTTGAAATACATAATGAACTACAATTCTTGAGGAAAACTCTGTCAAATGGTTTTCCAAAAAACTTCATTGACACTCATATTGGTAAACAACTTTCAGACTGTTCTTCCGAAACCGTATACTACCACAGTTAACAGAGCAGTTATTTAATTTTCTATTATATATACTGGAGGGTGCAGCTTTGCCCTGAGAAACAAATTTACAGAACTATTGCGTGAATTTTACTCCCAACTGTTAGAGTTATTTTCAAACCAGGTAAAACCCTACAAAGATTTTTTCGATTTAAGGATACAATACCTAAGGAGTTACAGTCCTCTATTGTTTATTCGTATAAGTGTGATACCTGTAATGGTACATACGTAGGAAAATCGAAGAGGAACTTCAGATATATGTTATTCGAACACAAAGGACGATCATTTAGGACTGAACAACAACTAACTAACCCACCTTATTCGACGATAAGAAATCATAGCCTCGAGCATGACCACCCTCTTCTGGACTCGTCGTTTACCATTCGGGCCAATCGTAGCCGAGACGTGGAGTTGTGCATACTGGAATCCCTCCTGTTTAAGACAGAAAAACCTACAATTTCCATAAATAAACAATCGGTAGAACTTTTGTGTTTCTAAAATAGTAGGCCCATGTTCTGTTTTTCTGACCTGTTTGTTTAATTACCGTTTGAGTTATTAACTATCAATATAGTAATGAGCTTACAATTCCCGACTGTGGCTACGTTGTTTTAATCTTTAATTTTTATCTTAATATTTATAAAAAATTAGTTGTATAATGTTTTTAATCATCGTGTATTTTAGCTTGGTTTATATATCCATGTTTCCCTTTCGGCATTTATAGATTGCTCTGAAGATGGTTACTGTGATAACAGAAACATTAGCAAATTTGTTCAATAAAGAGATTAAGTTAAAATGTTCGTCTTTGTCCCAGCTTTCGTGCTTTTATGGCTTATTAAACTACGCTTTTCAC